>SNQJ01S0039071.1:66175-83702 GCA_010110895.2 Picea sitchensis
AAGATCTACAATCTAAAAGATAAAATAATTATTTTTTATTATATCAAGACCCTCATATAGTGAATTAACACATGGATTCATAGTTTCAAAGGTATAATGACTTTTATAATTTAAAAAAATATATAAAATTAACATTATGAATTTTCAAGAAAATAGTCATGCATAAGAATAATTGCATTCCCTACAATTGTACAATTTTTCAAAGGAAATTCCATCATTTAGATACTCAACACCTAGACTAATAGGAACATATGCATTATATTTTACTTGAAAAATAACATATCATTGTAAGAAAAGCTCAAATTTCACATAGTCATACACAAATTATATAAATGAAAATTATATATTCCAAAAGATAATTCAATTTCATAATTTTCATCTTTTTACATCATATTCAAATTCATTGTGAAAGTACATTGAATTATCCCTCCAAGTTAACATATTGTTGTTTTTCCATGTTTTAATTTCCACTAATATGTCATGAGAGACCCTCATTGCCTTGCACTCACCTTATAGTGAAAATCCACTAAAACCTCTAGTAGCAATAGTGAAGGTTTTAGCAGAGTTTTTTTTTAATATAATTTTACCCAATCTTGTAACACAAAATTTCTACGAAAACCTCCACTAAAAGGTGTTTTCCTTCTAGTGGGGATAGACATAGTTATAAATAGGGTGCCACAAAAGGATTCCCAATTCCAAAATTCATCCCTCCTTTTGTTTCACTAACTATGCCACTTGCATCCATGAGAATTCCAACCAACATGGTATCTTGGAAGCTTAGGTCACCATCGATTGTTTCTTAATACTAGAGATGAGACCTCATCAAGTTGCATGAATATGTTGGTGCAATATAGGATAGTTTTATGTGCCTCATGTACTTCATGACTTCAAGTCACCATTAGGGTCTCGATTTCAAGGAGCTGGAAACTTCATGGAATGTTATCGCAAAACTCGAAACTCAGTTTAATTACATGGCATGTTATATTAAGGTACACTTGGAATGTGAAATGATTGTGAGTGTCCTTTACCACTACATACATTAAATCAACCACTACACCAATTTACTTGAAATTTCTCATGACAGTCGATGAGATAGATTAGGTGTATATCGCAGTCTCTTTGAGTTGTTTCAATTGAGCTTCCAGGGTTTTGTTGCTTTGAATTTCAGTTGCCCCCATTCAAATTTGTAGTTCATGTCTCTGTCTATACTCAAAATCGATCATGTGTTGATTTTATTCAGTTTTCATGGAACTCATGGTTAGGATTGAGCTTGCAAGGTCTGAAATTCTAGAGGCAGATGAATAATGTTCGGCCTAGTTCCAAGGATTCGGGTGGCTAGGGCTTATTAGAGATTTCTGAGGGTATAATTTAGTTGTTTCCAAAGAATTTGCATAGAGATTCAGTGGAAATAGGGCCAAGGTCAGAGACCTAGAGTTTGAAGTGAAAAAAACACTAATTGGAAAAGCCATGCATTTGCCTATCACTGGAGAGAACTGGTCAAATAATTGTATGGTCAAGGACACACCCTAGAATGAATTATTTTTTTCTAAGAACATGGCATATAATCCCAAAGGTATTCCTATCTTTAGATTGAAAAATAAATGGTGAATTCTAGTTGAAATCATTAAATTGTATATTACATGCGAGGGTCGATATGGCTTGGTGTTTTACTAAAATTTTCTCCTTCTATTATCTTTCTTTGGTTAGACATTGAACTTGCCCTATTATCTACTTCAAAGCCTTGCTAAAATGGCCAAATTTTATCAAAGATAATTTGGTAATCCTGATAGGAGTATTTTTCGTCATGGGTTGATTCAAATTCTTGTTGAATTCAATATTTTACATCTAGGAGATACCTGGGAGAATTTCCTTCAAAGGAATAAGTTTATCATTTCAGTTCGGCATAGGGTTAAGAAGGAAGTTCCTCATAGAATCGAGGATCTTCTCAGAATTTTTTCTATGAAAACTTTTCAAATTTTGATTCAACGATTAAACCCTCTATTAAAGTATGTGAAGCAGATGCAGTAAGGGTTGATTGTCATGATAATAAACTTGCAGATCCAATGTTGGCTTGTGTTGCCCGTAGCTCAACAAAAAGAGATAAAATCGACCATTTGGGTATGATTATTGATCATGCATGTGTACCATAACTTGATTTGGCAAGTCACAATGTTAACCAGAACCCTACAGTTGAAATGAAAGATAATTTTAAAGGCGTGATAAAATGAAATCAAGTTAAAAAAAAAACAGTTAGCGAGGAGATTTTCATAGGCTCAGAGAAATAGATTTAAAAAGGTCTATGTTTCCATTGTTCCTACAATTATTGATTTAGAAGAACCTGAAGTAAATAAGAATCATCTTTCTCATGAGTCTAATTGCGTGATTCATTATAAATACAACCTTGAATTCCATGGCCCTGTGCATAATGAATCCAAGTCTAACGATGTTCCTCCAAAACATGTTTTTTCACCTAATAGTAAACAAAATGAAAAGGGTAAAGAAAAGAATGATCTTRTATTTGGTACCCTATTTTGGAAAGAAAGGTATTGTGCAGTAGTGCCAGTTCTTCAAAACAATATTGTGGATATCGAGTTGGAAAATCAACAACTTAAAACTTAGAGTAAAGTTATGAAAGAACAATAYGAAAAACAGATTKTTGAATTAAAGAAGAAACTTGTCAAAGGTGAAGGTTTGATGGTTCTAAAGTCTTGTCAATCTATTCATCGCCTTAGATTTGAAGAATATCACTCATTAATTTCCAAGTTTCTATAATTATTATTTTTCTTGAGGGATTTATTTTTTAGGTATGTGTTTGCTTTTGATCTATTATTATTTGCTTATTTAAGAGTAGCTACAGAATCTATGATTCAGTAGCCACTCTATTTAAAGTATTTTTTTTATTAATTTGTTTTTATTTTTTATTTTCAGGTATTTGATAGAAGATTGGAAGTTGGCTTATGGAATGATTTACAAAATTATCAGTTCAATTTCATCATGATAGTTAGTTTGTTTCTAGCCTTTTGGTTGTTCATGATATTTTAAGATGATGATATTATATTTTGAAAGTTAGTTAAAGACTTTATTATAATTATGATCCTGATTTCATGAGAAAAATGAAATGAATATAGATTATTAATAGGTGCTCAACACAAAATAACAGATATACAATAAAACTGGTTTTCTATTCAATAAGTAAATAAGATGAAACTGTAAAATGCAGCGGAAACAAGCTTAGTGGAATGCTGGCGGCTTATCTCTGAGAAGAGATGTGACAACTACGCTCATTCACCGTAAGATTATTACAATGAGGTTCTAAAATCCTTTTTACAATAAACAGGAATGCCAAAAACCCTAGACATCCAAAAACCTGACCCTAGGAGATGAAGTGCCAAAAGTCATGTGGGCCCCGTCTGGGTAAGTTAGTACATCAACTTCCCGGGGTCGTAACTTTTGCATACGATCTCTGTTTTAGGCGTATGGGGGATCAATCATGCCTTTGGATATCATTAAGAAGCTCGATCCCTAAAAACCTTCATTTAGGTCCTCAAAATGGCCCTGGAAGTTAAAACTGCTAAAAATAGTAAATTGCCAAAATTGCCAGAAAACTTTTTGGAGCCAGTTGGAAAAGGTGGGTGGCCACCGATATACACTTGGATCAATACTCCCATCCTTAGGAAGAAATGGTCTCCATTTCATTGATTTCCCCCATCAGATGAGGAAATTTCTACTGAATTTGGCCCCAGGTGAGCCACTTGCCTTAGTGCAGGAGATGCCCTGCTTTGACGACTCAATAAAGTTGGATCCTTTGTTATCGAGTGCCCTTGATCTGTGTGTCCACAATATGATCACTAGATTCTTGTTGTATGAAGTAGAGGTTGAGCTCTGTTGGTGTCAGTTGTTCTGCTACGTCTGAGGTGTCCAATAATGGTGGGAAATAAGGGCGAAGGAGATCTACATTGAACACTAGGTGAAGGCCAAGGAAAGGAGGAATGTTGAGGTCAAAAGAATTATTCCCCCATGGCTTTGGTGATGGTGTACAACCCATAAAGGAGTGGGAGAAGCTTCTGATGGGGTCTTGTAAGGCGTTCTTTCTGCAATTGCAATCAAACTTTTTCACCCACTTGAAACTTATGTGGCACCCGATGCTGATCATGGCATTACTTGTACTTGTCATTGGACTTCTGTAGAATATCCTGAACCTGTTGGTGGATGTGTTGGATCTTCTCAATGAACCAGGTAGATTTGTCAACTTCAGTTGGAGCAGGAGATGAGTCGGTCTAGGTGACCGCAAGGGGAAATGCAACATCTATGGGACCCAATGGTTGGAATCCCAACCCTACCTGAAAGGGGTTGTGGCCAGTTGAGCTATGCAGGGATCGATTGTAGCTATGTTGAACATAGGGAAGAATCTCATGCCATGTGTGAGGGTTCTTTGAATTATACATGAGAAGGATATGCACAATCATTCAATTTATGACCTGGGTTTGGCCATCTGTTTGGGGGTGGAAGGTCGTGGATTTGGTGAGCTTGGTGTCTAGCAGTGATTAGAGGCTCGACCAAAATGTGTTGAGAAATCGACTGTCCCGATCTGAGACAATGGTTTTTGGGATTCCAAAATGTACCCAGACTCGTTCAAAGAAGAGCATGACAATGGCCTATGCTGTGATGTTCTTCTTGCAAGCAACCATAATCACCATCTTAGAAAAGCGATCAACAACTACAAAAACACAATCATTTCCTCGCTTGGTGGACGGGAGGTCCGACATGTAGTCCATTGAGATGGATTCCAATTGTCTGTTAGGAGTAGGAAGAGGGGTGTACAAACCCTGTTTCTTAGCGGTCAGTTTGGCAATAGAATAGGCAGTGCATGACCTGATATACTTGTTGACCTCCTGTCGAAGTTTCGGCTAGCAGACATGCTTCTGTAACATCGCCATTGTCTTTTCCACGCCGAAGTGTCCTACCACCCGACCATAGTGGGATTTCTAGATCAGCTTCACTCGCTCACTTGATGGAACACAAATATGGCCCAGATGACACAAAAACCCATCCTAAATATGGAAATTATCGACAAATGCATTTGCACCCAACATTTGGGAGGTGGTGGAGAATTCTGGGTCTGTCTCATAGAGTTGGGGCCATCCAGAGGTCTCATGGCCGCAAGAGTCTAGCATTGTGGTGAGTTTCGTGACTGGCGGTCTGCTGAGGAAATCAGTGACACGATTGGTGCTTCTTGTTTTATACTTGATGTTGAGGTGGAATTGCTACAATTATGAAGACCACTTTTGATGGTGATCATTCTACAATTTTCCTTGTGTCTGCATGAACTGTAGTGGCTTATGATCAGTGTGGATGATTGTCTCCTTCCCACGACTGTAATGCCTCCACTGGCGGCACGCTTGCACAATGGAGTGCATTTCTTTGTCGTAAGTAGGGTACTTACAGACAACATCTGATAGTGTCTCACTATGATAGGACACGAGGTGGTCATGATGAGTAAGAACAGTGCACACTGCATAGTCTGAAGCATTTGTCTCGATCTCAAAGGGTTGTTGCAGGTCTAGTAGTGAAAGTACTAGGGCTCAGCACAAGCGTTGCTTCGAATCATCGAACACTTGTTGTTGGGACCGACCCCACACACATTTTTCCTTACCACCACCCCTAGTTATTTGGGTTAGGGCCCATGCAATATGGGAGAATCCCACCACGAACCTACGGTAGAAATTGGAAAGGCCCAAGAGGCTTCGAAGCTTAGTGAGTGTGGTTGGGGCTATCCAGTCATGGATGACTTGGATCTTGGCTGGATCCACATGTACGCCATGATGATCAATGATGTAGCCCAGGAAATGGACCCTATCCATGCCGAAGGAGCATTTTTCCAAGTTGGCATATAGCTTTTGCTGTCGCAGGGTGTGCAGAACCTGTTGAATATGTTGCAAGTGTTCGGCCCAAGTCTTGATGTAAATGAGGATGTCATCCAGATACACCATTATAAAAGTATTTGTGAATGGTCACATGATATTGTCCATCATTCTCATGAAAGTGGATGGAGCATTTGTCAAACCAAAGGGCATGACCAACCATTCAAAACGGCCTTCCTTTGACTTGAAGGAAGTTTTCCATACATCTATCTATTCTATCGAGACCTCATGGTAGACAAACTTCAGATCAATCTTACTGAAGTATTTGGCCCCCGTGAGTTGATTAAGAAGGTCGTCGATTCAAGGAATCGGGTACCGGTTTCTGACTGTGATTTAATTCAGATACTGGTAATCAATGCAGAGTCGCCAGGTTCCATCTTTTTTCTATACCATCATGATTGGGATCCCACAAGGTGATGAGATGGGATGGATGTGCCCCTTGTGGATTAGTTCTTGGATCTGTCGCTTGATCTCCTCATTCTCTAACAGATAGAGGCGATAGAGTGGCCCATTGGGCAGCGGTGTGCTAGGGGTCAGATCGATGGGGTGCTTGACCTGGAAGAGCAGAGGTACCTCGGTAGGTGAGGAGAAGATATCTGAGTATTCTTCCATGAACTTATCTACTTGCTTCTGCTATGTGGAGAGGTCAAACGCAGATACCCTCGATGTGGCTGTGATATTTCTCTTATTTTGAGAGCGAATCATGAAGAAGGCAAACTTCCCCTTCTGAGAGATGACCTTCCTACATTTCTTAGCAAATATCAAGGAAATAGCACTAGGTAGGACTGCCTCGGGTATCCTGTACAATTTCTTGTTCAAAGTAATAATAACACTACGATGCCTAGACTCATATACAACATGACGTTTCCATAAATAAGGTTGGCCCAAAAGAACATCACAAAATTCGAGAGGAGAAACATCACACAATACCTCATCTTTGAAGGGCTTGATGTCGTATGACAGTCGACACTGTTGGCTGATGCGAAGATCACTTCCTTGGTGGAGCCATCCAATGGTGTAGGCTTGTGGGTGCGGTGTTGTCGACAGGGCCAGTTGCTTGATGACCTCTACTGATATGAGGCTCTTCTTTCTACCACTTTCAATGATGAAGTGCAACGGGGTTCCTTTTACCCACATCTTTGAATGGAAGAGGCATTCTCCTTCTTCTAGCTCATTTAGTTCACCAGGCTGGAGCTTGGTGGTAGCAACGGTGGCACTAGGTTCTGCGTCAATGATTCGTCTTCCCCTTTATGGTTATGTCTCAGAGTTAGAACCCACATCTGATTCAAAGGCTTTCACTTCGGCCACCAATGACTACTTTGAGTGGCAGTCAACAATGTTATGTCAAGGGCACTTATGGAAGTCACACCACTTCCCAGTATATTTCTTTTTATTTTCAGTGTCCTTATTTGCTTGTGGCTTGGAATGGTTTTCCTGATACTGTCCATATTTCCTCTGTCCTTTGTTCTATGGTTTGGGGCCGCCCTTTCCTAGCTTTTGTTGTGAGGTATTCCCAGGCACAATTTGTCGTGTCTTTTGTTTGAGCTCCTGCTCGATTTTGACGGCATATCGGTAGGCCGCGCCCAAGGATGAGATGTCCAAAAATTCCATTTCATTATGGATGTATCTATGCAGAGCACCGCGATACTTGAATAGAATATGTCGCTCTGAATCTTTGATACCTAGCTTGGTGCGCAAGGTATGGAAGATATTTGTGAAATCTGACACTGCTTGGTCTCTTTCTTACCGCAATGTGGTCCATTTGGTATACAAGTCGTCATAGCTTCCGACAAGGTAGTATTGTTCCTTAATACCATCCCTGAAGGATTCCCAAGTGGTCGTGACTATAAATAATGAGGGTTCCTCTGTTTCCTTTTGCTCACAGAAAGTTTCCCACCAATCTTTAACATGGGGAATGACTTTGAGGAGCGCAAAAGTAATCTTTTCTCTATTCAAAAAGTTATGGACATAAAAATACCCTTCTAGTAGATTCAACCACTTGTCTACAACATATGCATCTATCTGACCTTCAAATATAGGAATATCAAAGTTTATTTGTACCTTGAAGGGGGTGGCGCCTCTGCTCGAAGAAGATGTGTCACCCGCTGGTAGTCGTTGAAGGATTTGCACGAAACTATCCATCATCTCGTTCCTTTGTTGCGTGAGGGCTTCCTCAATCAACAGTTTGAAAGGATCTCCTATCTTGTCATATTTCTTTTCTCCTTCCATGAGAGGTCGCTTGGGCATGCAAGATATTTTTTCCTCAAGATAAACAAGCTCAAGACCCAACTCTTTCTACTTCGACCTTGTTGGGGACATGCATTAAGATGACAAGGAGAAGACTGCTCTAATACCACTGATCTGGATTTTATGAGCAGAACAAAATGACTACAGATTATTAACAAGTTCTTAACACAAAATAATAGAGATACACTAAAACCAGTTTTCTATTCAATAAGTAAATAAGTTGAAACTGTAAAATGCAGCAAAAACAAGCTTGCTGGAATGGTGGTGGCTTATCTCTGAGAAGAGATGTGACGGTTGCGCTCATTCACCAGAAGAATATTACAATGAGGCTCTGAAGGCCTTTTAACAATAATCAGGAATTCCAAAAACACTAGACATCCAAAAACCTAACCCTAGAAGATGAAGCGCTAAAAGTCATGTGGGCCCCGTCTGGGTAAGTTAGTACATCAACTTCTGGGGTCGTAAATTTTGCATACGATTTCCGTTTTAGGCATATGATATCTCGTTGGAAAGGTATCATAGAGGAGATTAATTTTGGGGGATCAATCATTCCTTTGTCCATCATTGAGAAGCTCGATCCCTAAAAACCTTCATTTAGGCCCTCAAAATGGCCCCAAAAGTTAAAACTGCTAAAAATAGTAAATTGCAAAAATTGCCAGAAAACTGTTTTGAGCCAATTGGAAAAGGTGGGTGGCCACCGATATCCACTTGGATCAAATTAAAACCTTAATTATTGTATTTAGAGGGTGTTAAGTTCAATATGATTCCCTCCTAATTTTTGGGAAACATTTTTTTATCTTTACTTTGTATTTCATAAACTCTTTATTATAAAAAGAGTATGAAGATAGAGAAGGAGTGAATTCATATTTATTTTGAAAATAAATCTCTTGACACTGTTGTTAAAGTATGTTTATTTAATATAATCAATGGATCATTCTGGTTTCCTGTTTTCAACTGGAGTGCAAATACTTAGTACTAGTATTTTATTCTTGATCTCTAATTGAAATCATCTCTTGTGTTTCATTATCATTATTTGTATAATTGATCACTATTGATCAATTATAATTATTCATTTCGTTACATGATAAATTGAAAGATTATATGTATGTGAATGTGGTTATAAATGAAATTTGGTTTTAACTCTTTATAAATAAATAATCATTTATCTACAGTGAATTCATTACAATAATATCTGATAGATACATATCTTCATTTATTGTTGATCGTGATTAAGTCTTGGGCTGTAAATAAAATAGTTGTAATGTCCCCGACCATCCATGCCAGGCCACACTACGCCAGAGAACTCTTAATGTTCTCTTTGTAGAACATACTGTAACATACCCAGCATCCAACTAAGCTATGCCACATAAATTTTTCTTTGAAGGACTCCATGCATTTGAAATATATACACATGAAACTCTTGCAGAAGCATTATATATAAAACGTAAACAGAAAAATACGATATTTAAATGCACAGATTCACACTGAAATAACAATAAACATATACAAGAAATACCCATAAAAATAAACACATTTTTAACTGCACATATGATAACCCATAAAAATAAGCATGTAAATAACAATGCAACATGTAAATTTATCATATAATTGGCTCTTATCTTGGTAAGGATGTCACCAACTGCATGCAGACCTTCCACGAACCTCCCATCCTTATACCACATTGTTCATCACTCTCAACAGTGAGTCACCCCCGAGTTGGGACTAAACTCCACCCGGGTAAAGGGATTCCTAACCAGGTTAAAGGCTCATAGACAAAAGGAAAGACGTTGTCTCAGGTTCTAACTCAAACTAACAGCCTACAGTCTATCATTCCCCACATGCCTATCCCACCCAGGAAGTGTTCCCCTTCTCTTCTTAACAGTCCTTCAGCTGCCCCACTTCCTTTCCGGGCTTCAACAACAGACCAGACAAGAAGTCTCAAAGCACTATAGCTTTAGTTTAGCACCTTCAGGAAATCAATTCCCAACAATTCTCTCACTCAGAGAATTTCTCACGGGCCTGAAAACCCACCTCTTCAATATCCCACTGGCCTGACAACCCGCTTCTTCAGTCCAGCTCCCAAGCTAACCAACTACACGAATAGAAAAATGGCCATGGATACAAGTTTAGGTACAATCATGAAGATACAAAAGATAACTCAATGGGTGTGTGCATGCTCATGGATGATTGACTGGATGACTGAATGACGGAAGGAATGATGGGAAGAATGATGGAAAAGATGATGGAGAAGATGGGAAAATGAACTAAGTCCAAACAATATGTATGCATGTCCCCAACTTGACACTTGTCATTTTGGGAGCTACTTTGGCCCACTTTTCCCCAACTTTAGAACTTAGGATAAAATGATTATCCATACTTTATGATTTAAGAAATATTAATATAATATTCCTTTTTGGCTTAAGCTCCCTAGCTTAGCCATTTTCCTTAACTTTTAGGCCCCTCCCTTTCCCCAACCAGTGGAGTTTAGTCCCCCATCTATTTTATCATGGTCGGTATGCGCGCAACGATGTATTTTATATTAATTATGAGACATATACAAAAATAGGCGCACTGGCCTTTAACATCTAGGCTCTTCGGCCTAATCAAAACATAAGCATCCTAGCTTATAATAACTGGCTCACCAGCCTATAATATGCAACATATACACAAAGGCTCCCTGGCCTCAATATCGCACGCACTCTAGTTGTTGCGCGCGGTATCCAGGAATGTGTACACTTCATCATTTTACTGTGCAGTACAAGTGCGCACTATTCCATGAAAGGTGCATACACAATGATATCAAACAAATCACCAGCTTAAGTACATTTGTATTTACATTTACAACTGGGTTCGACCTAGGGATATTATAATAGTAAATATTCAGAATAGTGAATATATAATAGTTTTGTAATTATGATACTTAATTAGTTCCTCTTATTCCAATTTGAATTGTTATATATCATTAGATAATATTTTAAAGTCTCCATATGTTGAAGAAAATATCTTTGTGGCTTTACCAAACCTTGTTTCAATTAGCTTAATGATTAAGTTAGTGTAAATATTAGATTCATATCCGTTTAAGTATTAGAATAATATTTAGCTTATATTAGAATAGTTTTAGATAGAATAGTTATAGAGAATATTTAGTTTAGATTATTTTATATAAGGGTAATTGGACCCATTGAAACCCATCGAAATCACCATCCCAAATGGAGAAGGGTCTAATTGGGACCCTGACCGAGTGATACCCTAAATGTTAATTATGGTCAATTATGGTCGTCAACATGACCCAAGACACATATCCAGTGCCCAAAATATCCTAATGATTCCCATATCCCCACTTGAAGGCCAAATATCACCTCAAGAGTTCATTTATAGCAGTTTGAGGAGTCATACATGACCCTTGATCCCTAGAATATGCCTAAAACCTCGCGATTTTTGGTGAAGTGGTTTGAGGGATATTTCACCATAGATGAATAGACTTTTTGTACTTGAAATAAGGCTTGGGTTCCACCCCTCTACCATATCAAGGCCTTGAGATCCATACCTAATGCTCAAAACCTTGTGAGGGCACTAACATCCTTTATTAGTGACTAAGGATACCCTCCAAAGTTCATCTGTGGTGCTTCAAAAAATATTTCATGGATCTAGATGCCTCAAAGGGTTCATTTGAACCTAATGCATGCCCTTATTCCCCAGATCCTTTCTATAGCCCTACGACACATACTTACTACTCAAAACCACCTAGTGGTACTCACATACCCAATCATAGACAAAGGATACCTTCAAGAGGCAATGAATGGTTTTTTAATGAAACCTTCTTATCTGTAGATGACTAGAAGATTTATTTAGTACCGAAGGTTCATTTTTCCACCCCTAACCATGTTTAGGGACATAATACCCATACCTAGTGCTAAAAAATGCAAATAATGGTAACTATATACCTATTTAGATTCCTTCAAGAGGTAATTTGTGGTGGTTCAAGGTGTCATTCTTGGCCTCAAAATATTATAAGCTTTCTTTAGGGACTAACTCTTTATTTTGTTCCCCTGACCATATTAAGGGTCCAAAAACACACACTTCATGCTCAAAAAATCATAATTATGAACATCCCTATTTGGAGACCAAGGATACCCTAGAAAGGTCATTTGTGATGGTTCAACATGATGTTGTTGGCCCTTGATGCCTAGAAGTTTCCTTTAGGACCCAAGGCTCAACTTTCCTCTCTCAATAATTTCCAGGTACTAAACACCCATACCTAATGCTCAAAATATCCTAGCAATGTCCATATCCCCACTTGAAGGATAACCATCCCCTTGAGTGTCCGTATACGATGTTTTGAGGTTTCATTCATGACACTTGAGCCTTACAATACCTAAGATATTGAGAGGTTGGGTGTGGTGGTTTGAGGCATTGTGTTTGGTCTTGCATATTTAAAAGTTTTGTACATTATCTAAGACTTGGTCACCCCCCCCCCCAACCCTCTTTCAATTATATCAAATCCCTAAGACCCATACATAATGATAAAAACCTTGTGAGGGAACTAACATCCTTTCTTAGAGGCTTAAGGTCACGTGTGGTGCTTTCATGAGGCATTGTTAATGGCTCTAGATTCCTAAAATATTTCTTTTGATCCTAAGGCATGTTGTTCTTCCATAGATCATTTATAGAGCCCTAATACACATACCTACTACTCAAAACCACCTAGTGGAAATGAAATCCCCAATTATAGCCCAAGGATAGCTCCATGAGGCCATGTGTGGTTGTTGAAAGAATCCTTCTTTGTATTGGATGGATAGAAGCTTCCCTGAGGTCCTAAGATTCATGTTTCCTCCCTTGAACATGTCCAGGGACATGAGACACATGTTTCATGTTATATTATTGACCTCGTATGCCTAAAATATTTCTTTAGGGCTTAAGTCTAGGGTTTCCTCCCCTAATCATGTTCAAGGATTTTTTACCCAAATCTACTTCTAAAATATTTATAAGATCCCATATTCCCTCTTAAACCCTAAATATTCCATAAAAAGGTTGTATGTGATGGTTAAAGTCCTCATTCATGTCCCTTCAACCTTAGAAGCTACCTTTAGGGATTGAGGCCTAATTTTCCTCCACCAACCATGGTCAAGGAAATGAGACTCAAATCTAGAGCTCAAAAACTTCTAATGGTTCCCATATCCCAACTAAAATGGAGATGAGACTCTCAAGATGTTACATGTGGTGGTTCAAGGTGTTTTTCTTGGATTTGGATGCCTAGAAGATTACTTTGGTTCCTAAGGTTCCCAAGGTTCTATTTTCCTCCATATACCATGTCTAATACCCCATGACCCATACCTAGTGCTAAAAAAATTATAATCATGTCCACATTGCAAATCGAAGGAAAAATATTGCATAGAGAGGTCATATGTAGTGGTTTGAGGACTCGTTGATAACTCTTGAGCTATGGAAACTACATTTTATGCCTAAAGAACAAGTTTCATCACCTAAGTGTTTATCTAGGACCTTGATACCTAGAAGCAACCTTTATGGACTAAGGCCCAATTTTCCTTCCCTTACTACGTCGAGGACCCATGATACCCCTACTTATTGCTCAAATCCTCCTAATTTCATTAATATTCCCACTTGAAGGTGAAGGATATACATTGGGAAAAATATAGTCACAAGAGCACATGCACATTATAAGTACATGCACATGCTAGAATGTGCATGCACATGCTAGAATGTGCATGTACGTGCTAGAATGTGCATGCACTATAGAACATGGGTGTTCTCTAGAACTAGGGCATGCTCTAGAGTGTGCATGTTATTAAACATGCATGTGATTTAGAACATTGTGTGTTCCTTTCAGTCAAATATTTTTGAGTGGGATTGAAAATTTTAAAATATGTGTTTGTTGACTTGGTTGCTTCAAATTTAGGTTCATAATGGGAAAATTGGTGGTTTTGACCACAAATACATCAAAGCCTCCATTTTTATGAATATCTCTATTTTTTACGTTATTTTTTTATACACTACACAAATCCATTGTCGATCAAACTATACACACACATAGAGTTGACTATGTGAATTCCACACATATAATTTAAGAAAAAAATTGATATTGTTTACTATTTTTAATTTATTTTTGTCTTGACATATGTCAAAATCTTAAAATACATACGCCTTTTATTCATAGTATAATTTTTTATCACCTTACCCATTTTATAAAAAATATTATATTGCACTATTATAGACCGAGATTTACAATCTAAAAAATAAAATAAAATTGTTTGATTATATCAAGACCCTCATATAGTGATTTAATACATGGATTCATAGTTTCAAAGGTATAATGACTTTCATAATTTTAAACAATTATAAAATTAACATTATGTTTTTTGAAAAAACTAGTCATGCACAAGAATAATTGCATTCCCTACAGCTGTACAATTTTTTTAAGGAACTTTCATCATTTAGATACTCAACACCTATACTAATAGGAACATATGCATTATATTTTTCATGCAAAATAACATATCCTTGTAAGAAAAACTCAAATTTCACATAGTCATACACAAATTCTATAAATAAAAATTATATATTCCAAAAGATAATTCAATTTCATAAATTTCATCTTTTTACATCATATCCAAATTCATTGTGAAAGTACATTGAATGATCCCTTCAAGTTAACATATTGTTGTTTTTCCACATTTTCATTTCCACTAATATGTCATGAGAGACCATCATTTCCTTGCACTCACCTTATAGTGAAAATCCACTAAAACCTCTAGTAGCAATAATGAAGGTTTTAACGGAGTTTTGTTTTTGTAATTTTACCCAATCTTGTAACACAAAATCTCTACAAAAACCTCCACTAGAAAGTGTTTTCCTTCTAGTAGGGGTAGACATAGTTATAAATAGGGTTCCATAAAATGCTTCCCAATTCCACAAATTCCTCCTTCCTTTTGTTTCTCTAGCTATGCCACTTGCATCCATGAGAATGCCAACCAACATGGTATCTTGGTAGCTTAGGTCACCATAGATTGTTTCTTAATACTAGAGATGCACCCTCATCAATTTGCATGAATATGTTGGTGAAAGATAGGACAGTTTTGTGTGCCTCATGTACTTTACCTTCAAGTCACTAGTAGTGTATTGATTTCAAGGAGCTGGAACCTTCATGACTCTCCCATGGTGGAATGTGGTAGGTAATAGGTATCGTTGGGAGAATCAACTTCATTTCTAATTAAAATATTATAATTCCCCCTAAATGCATCTATCTTCTTTCCTTGTGGTTCAAGGGAAATAATCAGTTAAAAGTGTTAGCTCCCACCCTACTCCAAGTTTGTAACTCACCATTGTTCATAAGGGCACCTAGGTTCATCCCTTTTGTTAGTCCCTGTCCTTCGGGTTGTAGGGACTATTAGTAAACAACTTTTAGTTGTTCTATTAGTTATGCAATGAAACCAACACAAACCTAACCATTTTAACCAAAGTTTGAAGAGCTTTATACAACTTCACAACTAAGATTTGAATTTGTATTCTAACTTTTCATTTTGAGGTCTTATTTGGCCTCTTCCCGAAGCACAAGGAGAATATATGCAAAGTATCTAGTTTGAAACTTGGAGAATGATGACTTAATTAAGCTATACATCATTTTAGGTGAACTAATGCTATCCCTTTAGATATCATTAGTTCGTTAACATTTTTTGTTAACACACTTTTTTCATATCTCATCCTTAAACATGGCATGCTTGTTGTTTCAAGTAGATATCTTAGCATGGCATGATTGTTGTGTCAAATAGATCTTTTTATGAACATTATATTTTTATAATCACATAATATGAACATTTAGTTAATATGATTTAATTGAATTCAATACAATACAAACTATATTTTTATAATCACATAATATGAACATTAGTTGATATGATTTAATTGAATTCAATACAATACTATCTTGAATAATAGGAACACATTATTCAAAAGTAATCATTATACAGTGTCACGTGGCTTATTGGTTCCATCTTTTAGATGTGCTTTATCACAAAAGTTGAGATCCCCCCATGAATTTAAATACATTAAGTTGAGATCCTATAATCAAATTATAGTTTGTATTTTTCGATGCAATTACACTATACATATTTAAATCGTTATCTGAAGAAGATCTTTTGTCTCGCAAACAATGGAGTCTCATACATCAATTTGACCTCTCACTAGGTCTATGGGGGGGGTTTAAATTATGAAAAATAGAGTCAATATATTGTAAGTATTGGGGGATATAGGGTAGGAGGGGTTTATAGGTATTGTGTGTATAAAAAGGGTATTTTGTAAAAATAAGGGATATCTAGTAAAAATATGGTATTTTTATTGGAAAAATGTATTGGGAGGATGGTTAAACAAAAGGATTTGGAGAGGTATTTATCAATATCTAGTGAAATTGGGGATATTTTTTAATATCCCATGAACTAGCCAGGTTCATTGAGTGGAGCCTAGTAACTAGGCCATGACCTTAAATTATATTATTATTAATATTAAAATGATACTTTAATTATTTTCTTAAACTTATTTTATAATATGTATTTTCATTATAAAATATTTTTGGATCTAAATTTTGTATCAATTATTTTTTATAAAAATAATTATTAAAAAAATTAGAAAAAATATGAAAAAAATAAAATTCTGTTAAAAATTTATAATCTCAAATATTTTTTGTTAAATTTAAAATCAAATGTGTTATTTTGTATTTTATTAAAAGTTTAAAATAAAATAACATTTATTTTTTATCACATTTCTTATCACAATAATAGATATAAGAGTGTTTTGTATTAGAAAA
This sequence comes from Picea sitchensis, assembly GCA_010110895.2. Classification (NCBI taxonomy): domain Eukaryota; kingdom Viridiplantae; phylum Streptophyta; class Pinopsida; order Pinales; family Pinaceae; genus Picea; species Picea sitchensis. Next base: position 83,162 of record SNQJ01S0039071.1, read on the forward strand.
CATTGTACCAAAATTGAAAATTAATATAATATAATATATTTAAAGCATGGTCATAACTTATTGATGAAAATATGTAATATATCATCTAAAAATTCTACTAATGTCAACAATATTTTGTATTAGAAAACATTGTATCAAAATTGAAAATTAATATAATATAATATATTTAAAACATGTTCATAACTTATTCATGAAAATATGTAATATATCATCTAAAAATTCCTACTAATGTCAACAATTTTCGATGTAATATGTTATCATACAAATTAAAACAACAACTAAATTAAACATTCTAGATATTTAAAAACTAAACTAAAACTAAATTAAATAACAAAACATAATAGATATGTAGAAAGTAACCTCATATGAACCAACCAGATCCAAAACCTAACCTTGATACAAAGTGAGCCCTACCTAATATAATATTCTGCGGATCGATTTCATTTATTCTCTTCAATCAATTGATGACTCCAAACAGGTCCATATATATATATATATATATATAGATAGATAGATAGATAGATAGATAGATAGATAGATA
>SNQJ01S0039071.1:83752-101773 GCA_010110895.2 Picea sitchensis
GAAGGATGTTAACATTCAGCTCCACTTGAGTTTCTAGAAGAGTGTCAACATTAAGCTTCAACTCCACCTCATTTTCTAGAGTTACGTATATTATCCTTATAAGATCCTTCAAAGCCTCATTATGAATGTTTTGAGGCATCCAAATCATGAATGTTTTGGACAAAGAGAAATCACTTAGTGAGGACTCCCCAATAGATACAAAATTTGAATGAGGTGGAGATGAAACTAACTTATATAGGAGGTCTAACCAAAAATTTTAGAGAGCCAAAATGATATTCAAGCTCTAGTTATATAGGATGAGAAACCAACATGAAACGAAGATCTCCTTACGCTATTCTTTGACTTCATATTCCTGTGGCATTTATGTTACCGATTAGTTGATGATATTGTGGAATTAAATTGTGTTTTATCATTTATATCAATGACTTCTTCTTGGTGTTAATTATTATGAATCATATAAAAAAATTATAGGTGTAAAGATAGTGTCACCCACTATGATGATTAGATTGTATTGAGTTTGCATTGTATTCTTTAATGATAATTTGGTGATGGCATAGCATTAATATAATTTGTTTTCATTTTTGTACATGTATGTTTTTTTCTAATTTTAATTTTAATTATGAATTAATATTTTWAAAAATTTTAAATTTGAAATTAAAATATAGTATAAAGTTTATAATATTTTATTAAAATTTATTAAGATTAATTTGATAAATTGAATATGCATTAAATTTTAAAAACTAATTTTAATAAGTCAAATGTCTTGCTTTCCACTTAAAAAAAACTAAAAACTTTACACCAACTAAAATTCACCTATTAAATTTAAACTTAAAATATAAAACATTATATCAACAAACAATCTATTATAAATTAAAATGTTTTATAATAACATAATAAATAAAATGTTAAATAACAACTTAATAGTTAAATTTTAAAAACCAATTAAATTTAAACTCAAAATATAAAACATTATATCAACAAACAATCTATTATAAATTAAAGTGTTTTATAATAACATAATAAATAAAATGTTAAATAACAACTTAATAGTTAAATTTTAAAAACCAATTTTAATAAGTCAAATGCATTGCCTTCCACTTAAAAAAACAAAAAACTTTACACCAACTAAAATTCACCTATTAAATTTAAACTTAAAATATAAAACTTTATATCAACAAACAATCTATTATAAATTAAAATGTTTGATAATAGCATGATAAGTAAAATGTTGAATAACAAGCGATTTGACTGGTAAAATCTACGAAGGTATACATACCCTACCCCCCTCTGGATTTGAACCTGTGACCTCTTAAGAGGAAACACATGTTCTTAACCATTAGACCCACATGTTATAACAACCAAATGACATGTTCACAAAAAATATATATATATACTATAAATTAAAATGTTTAATAACCTAATAATTAAAATATTGAATAACAATCTAATAATTAAAATGTTTATAACAATCAAATGTCATGTTCACTAAAAAAAAATATATATTTTTTTTATGAGATGATAAGCATTCAACAAACATATTAAATTTAAACTTAAAATATAAAACCTTATATCCACAAACAACCCGCTACAAATTAAAAGCTTCGATATTATCCTACTAATTAAAATATTAGATAACAACTTAATAATTAAAATGTTGGATAAGAACCTAATATCATGTTTGGAAAAAGAACAAATATATTTTTGTGAGATGACAAGCATCCAACGAACATATATTACTCCACTCTTTATGATTTTTAAAGTTTTATATTTAAAAAATAAACAACATAATAATTAAAATGTGTAACAACAACTTAATTTCATGTTTGAAAAAAGAATAAATATATATTTTTAATGATATGATAAGCATCTCTTAAAATAAACAATCTAATAATTAAAATGTTGGATAACAATTTAATCTCATGTTTAAAAAAACTAATATATTTAGAAAAAGAACAAATATATATTTTTTAATAGCATAATAAATATCTCTTAAAATAAACAATCTAATGATTTAATAATTAAAATGCTTGATAACAATCTAATCTCATATTTGAAAAAGGAACAAATATAATTGTAACTTAATAATTTAATAATTAAAAGGCTTATAACAATCTAATCTCATGTTTGAAAAATGAACAAATATATTTGTTTAATGACATGGTAAGCATCTCATAAACTATGTTATTCCACTCTTTATGAGCTTTTAAGTTTTATATTTAAAAAATAAATGAGTTGTTGTATTTTATTTTCAAAATATTTATAGTATTATTCATATTTATAATTTTTTAATTTATAAAAATTAAAATAAATTAAATAATTTTATTTTTTATTAATTTAACTTTATAAATAATTTTATTTTATTTTTTAATTTTATTTTATTTTTTAATTTTAATACATAAATATTAATGTCAATGCATTGTTGTTATTTTTTATCATGATGTATCTTTGTTATAACAAATTAAGAAAGAAAAAAATACTAAAAATAAAATGAATAGATTATTTAATTAAGAGATGGGTTAGGAATGGTCTTCATAGTAAAGATGATGGAGATGTTGATTGAGTTTAATAAAGTAATTTATTGATAAAATTAAAATTAGAATATAATAATAATAATAATAATCTATTTTTAAAATCACAACCAAACCAAATCACAAATCAAATTGATATACATATACAATACAAAACCAAATCAGACACCACCAAATTGATAAAATTGATGTAAATTTAAAATACTTATAAATATATAAATAGATAGGGAAAAGAGAAGCTTTGACCAATGGAACAATACATATAGTGGGAACAATACATATAGTAGGAGTAGGAACCTCAATATTAATGCAACATTGAAGTAGATTTTGTCTGTGGAAGAATTCGCGAGATGGATTTCGCTGGTTTTGGTTTTGACTGTGTGACAGAAATGTGTAATAGTAGTAAATCGGAAATAAACCAGTACAGCAATGGTAATGATTTTGGTCATGGATTTCATCTACCGGATATGAGCAATATTGGATCTGCAGGGCTTAATGAAAGCTTCTCAGGACAGGCAAGTAGTTATTCCGAGCCGAAAACAGTAGAGAGCCAAACAGAACAAAATCCCGCGATCTCGGTTTGTAGCGAAGACATCGCAATGGATCATCAAAATAGCGAGCTCTGGATGGATATGGACGAAAATTCGAGGCAGTTGGAGCGGGACGACAACAATCCGCAGATAATAGGTTCGAATCCTTCAAACAAAACTTATAATTCTGGCGGCCCTGTAATGCAGCGGCAGCAGCAGCGTCAAACATCCAAAAAATTGCATACCGAAAGAAAGCGAAGGACGAAATTGAAGGAAACACTTTATAAATTGCGTTCTGTAGTTCCCAAGATTAGTAAGGTATGTATTTACAAAGCTTTCTGAATTCGTATCAGAAATAGAACCGAATGTCTGCAGGGTTGTTGTAGAGTAGACCCTGCAAGAACACAATAGCTGTTTTTAGCTCTTGGATTCATCTCCTAAGGTATGAATTAGGAATTAATGCTGTACTGGATTTTCAAATAAATATTGTGCGTGCCAACAGATGGACAAACAGTCAATAGTAGGGGACGCTATCAGCTATGTGTTAGATCTGCAAAAGAAGGTCCGGGAGATTGAAGATGAAATCCAARCACTCTCCAGCTCAAAAAGACCTGACAATAGTCAAGTAATTACTGCRGAGACAACCAAGCCTCGAACAAATACTAATTYTGACTCGATMAAATCCGCGGACCTGAAGAAATCGGCAGTTAAATTGATTAAACATGGAAAGCTACTGGAAGTAAGTACTGTAAACCCTACTAATTCGAAGATCTCCTTGCAAATTTCTGTTATTAACAGTATTTCGTCGGATGTCATAAGGTCTTCATATAGGATTTACTTTTTTGCCAGGTTTTCAAATCGTTTTATGATAATATAGCGCCTGTAAATTGTAAAGTTATGTAAGTTTGAAAAACATGTAAACAGAAATGGAATTTGGTAGACAAATTGCGTCAAATTCAAATACTACGGTTAAAAAATTTCTCAATCATCATCCTTCTTTGTTAAAAATGTCAAAACTGGTAATACAGTTATCCAAATCTTGAAATTTAAAGAGTTATTTCGTTTCCAAATTCAAAAAAAATTCTTAATCATCATCCTTCTTTGTTAAAAATGTCAAATATGGTAATACAGTTATCTAAATCTTGAAATTTGAAAAGTTATTTCATTTCCAAATTCAAAACCTGAACGCTTGTTTCATCTTCAAATTCAAACCCTGCCTGGAAGACCCAAAATTATTAATCTAAATTGACTGACTGGTGGGACATATCACAAACTATTCAAAATGCGGCTCTCTTCCATGGACTCTGTATTCACACACAGCATTTTCGTATTTCGTGTTTAAGGACATTTGTCAATAAAAACTGTCAATTGCCACGTCAATCAATCGAAAACTCGGGGTTAACTTCAAAACCCTAGTTGGCGATTTATCAATTTTGCAGGATAAATAGCCAGCAATTTCGATATTTTCCCTGCCTCATTGTTTGATTGATTTTGCATTGCATTGTTGGAATGCTGTATCGATTTGCTGAAATCGCGTATCGTGGATGGTTTAAGGGATTTTTCATGTCTCTAAATCCATCAGTGGCATCGACGGTTTTGAATTTGATCTTTTTGCATGTCTTCAACTGGATTTGCCGACCGAATTTCGATACCAACGTCATTTTTTTTTATGGATTATAACTTATATTGAAATTTGAAAGGAGATCAGTTGATTAATGCTTGATGATTCATTTCTTAATTTGTCAAAATGATTCATACTTTATCAAATGGATTTCCGCCCTGTAATCCATCTCTTTTTGTGTACCCCACCCGTAGAGCCTGTAAGTTGAAAAGCCATGTTTGAAAAGTCTTGAAAAGCCGCACGACCCAAAATTATTAACCTTAATTGATTTGACAGGTGGGGCATATCACAAACTGTTCAAAATGCGGCTCTCTTGCATGGACTTTGTATTCACACCGCATTTTCGTAATTGGTGTTTGGGAAATTTATCAGTTAAATCCGTCGATTGCCACATCAATCAATCGGTAACTTAGGGTTATCTTCAAAACCTTCCTTGGTAATTTACCTATTTTCGACGCTAATTTTTTCATTAATTTGCATTGCATTCTCGGAATGCTGTACAGATTTGCTGAAATTGTCTATCGTTGATGGTTTAGGGGATTTTTTGTCTCAAAATCCATCCATGGCATCGGCGGTGTTCAATTCGATCTTTTGCACGTGTTGGACTGGATTTGGCTGGCCCAATTTCGGATCAAATTATATTGAAATTTGAACTGGATTTGGCTGGCCCAATTTCGTTTCCAACGTCATTTTTTTTTAATGGATCAAATTATATTGAAATTTGAAAGGAACTCGATTGATTGATTGTTGATGCCGTTGAGGGCGAGAACAGGTGGACATCTGTAATGTTGGAGAAGGGGGGATATATCATGTGCGAATATAGAGCAAGAAAGAGGCAGGTGGATTAGTTAAGCTGACGCGAGCCCTGGAATCTCTTCCACTGCATATCATGAATTCAAACATCTGCTGTTTTGATGAAGCCATTCTCTCCACTGTCACTCTCAATGTAAGTGACAAGAATCGAATTCTTGAGTTGAATTTTGAGACAGAAATAAATTATGATTCATGGATGAAATGAAAATAAACAGTCAGTGGGACTGTTTCTTTTAACAATAAGCATGAAAAATAATTCTATGATTACTTGGTATGACAGGGGAGCTCAATGGAAATTGTAGGGGTGGACAAGTTGGAGGACATGATTCGCCAATCCATCGCCAGTGCTTGGATGGGCTAAACCAAACTGTTAGGTTAGATTGGTGCTTTTAATCTTATGATAGGGGTTGTCCTTGGAAGTTTCCGGTCAGATACCCAACCGTGAAAGTCCTTCAGAGGCTATTTGACTTGAAAACAGTTTTTCACAGAGCTGAGATGTGGGATCCAAAAGTATATTTTTAAAGATGACCATCGTCATGTGGGTTCCAAAAGTATATTTTTGAAAATAATCATGGTCATGTTTGTTATTTATGAGATGGTGCATGTTATGCAAATTACAATGACATTTATGTTGAATTACAATGACATTTATGTTGTTTTGAACCTGAACGTTCCATTCTCTTACCCTAAATAAACATGTGTTCTTGTCATTTCAATTTTTTAACATTTTTTTAATATGCAAATTACAATGACATTTATGTTGAATTACAATGACATTTATGTTGTTTTGAACCTGAACGTTCCATTCTCTTACCCTAAATAAACATGTGTTCTTGTCATTTCAATTTTTTAACATTTTTAAACCTTTAATAGCTAGTTGCTTCTTTTCTCTAGATATTACAGTCTTTCTTTCATATTTTTTCAAATTTGTCCCTCCTTCCTATGACACACTTTGGGGGAGGGGATTCATGCTAATGGGAGGATGGATCTTGTTAATCCTTTTCCAATAGTTCAATCTTTGCTTTCTAAAGAACACTTAGTTTTTAATATTTTTTTAAATTGATTTCATAAGTTTTGAGTAAGAGTCATCTTTTTTTCTCACAAATTTGGAATCCCTCTAGATCTGCTGAGCTTACTGTCTCTCACATATAACATACCCTGAAAATATTGTTTTCTCCTGGGCATGATGTTATTAATTGACCTATTTTCCTATCTATTGTATATGTATATTGGAGGGTGGTGATCTCATAGATGAGGTCATGATTCCACTTGGTACCTTTCTAATCTAATAAAATTTATTTAGTAACCATTCGCCTAAATTTATCTTTACAATATTATTGAAGAGGAGAAGAGATTCACCTTTTTTTTAACTAAGATAGTTCTAATATATTCACTCAAATTTTTCCAAACTTTATCTAATATTTCGTCATGCTATATATACCTTGGGAGGTTAGGAAGACCTACGCAAATGGGATTCAATGATACTAACATCATTCTTGGATTAAAATCAAAGGACCTTAGGGAAAGGAAAAAACCCACACTACCATAAAATGATGGACCTATCCAAATAACCTTGTTCTTCTCTACATTGGATGGAACAAGCTATAAAGAAGCGTCACTTGCAAAACCTCACCTCACATTCATTTCCTAGTGGACTTGAATCAAATCTATGAGATCGTTTGTTGAAGGAAAAAATTAGTTAAAATGACCAACCAAGGCCTACTTTATCCAACGTATGATTTTTTACCCATTCTTTCTAATTTTGGTGGGATCACAAGGGTTTTAGATTTTTTTCTCTACTATGAAATCACATTCACCTCCTCTATACTCAAATTCAACTCGTGATCATTCCATGCATAGGGCATTATTAGGGGATATGAATTTTGAATGTATTTAGTTGATGCTTCTCCAATGAAGTTTATTTGGAGAGGCAAGTGCCTTCTCTCTAAAAGGAATATGATTTGAACCACCACCTTTCATTCTTGGTGAGGAAGAATCCTACATGCCCCAATCTTTTGTTTTCCCAATGTGTGAATCCATTCATGCATACTCTTGGGGGTATGTATATTAGATATTGATGTTTTCCTTTCAAATCTCATGTGATGAATCTCTGTAGTGCTAGGTAAGTGAATATAATATAAACACTTAGAGGAGGAAACTAATTTCTACCATCACTAACTATTCCAACCATAATGCCAATCCTCTTTTTGAAAGAAAAATCCAAAATTTTGGGTATAGTAGAAATTATTAGTGTTTGATCAAAAGGATAATCATTCATAAAAAGATTTTTTAAATTATGAAAAATAGAGTCAATATTTTGTAGGTATTTGGGGGATGTAGGGTAGGAGGGTTTTATAGGTATTGTGGGGTATAAGAAAATATATTTTATAAAAATAAGAAATATGTAGTAAAAATATGGTTTTTTTATTGGAAAAAATGTATTGAAAGGGTGGTTAAACAAAAGGATTTAGGAAGGTATTTATCAATATCTAGTAAAATTGAGGTATTATTTACTATTCCATGAACTAATGTGCTATGTCACAAGTTCATTGAATATAAACCCAGTGACTAGTCCATGACCTTAAATTATATTATTATTATTAAAAATATACTTTAATTATTTTCTTAAACTTATTAAATATCATATGTTATATATAAATTATTAATTAAGTATAAATGGTTAATTAAGTATAAATTATTATTTCAATCATATTAATTTAAATATTTTCATTTTCATTTTTATAGATATTTTGTTATGTTTTTATTTTCCAATATTCTTATGCTTATTTTCTTTATAAAATATTTTTAGATCTAAATTTTGTAACAATTATTTTTATAAAAATAATTATCAAAAAATTAAAAAAAAATATGAAAAAATAAAGTTTTGTTAAAAATTTGTAATCTCATATATTTTTTTATTAAATTTAAAATCAAATATGTTATTGTGTATATTTTATTAAAAATTTAAAATAAAATAACATTTATTTTTCTATCACATTTTTTTTACAATAATATATAGTTTTTATATTAGAAAACATTATAGAAAAATTGAAAAATAATATAATATAAAATATTTAAAGTATAAGCATAACTTAATATAAAATATTGAAAGAATGGTGATAATTTATGGATAATATATCATCTAAAAATTCTTGTCCAATTTTCCATATAATATTGTTAGGTAGGTTATCATACAAATTGAAACAACAATTAAATAAAATAATAACAATTAAATAAAATAATAATAATAAAATATAGTAGATATGTAAAAATTAAACAACAATTAAATAAAATAATAACAATTAAATATAATAATAATAAAATATGAAATAAAATAATAATAATAAAATATAGTAGATATGTAAAAATTAAAGTAAATTTAAATTTAGGTGTCAACTTTCAACTCCAAGTGAGTTTCTACAGTTGTGTCTATTATATTTATAGGATGGAATTAAGTTGTGTTTTATCACTTACATCAATGATACATTTCTTGGTGTTAATTATTATGAATCATATAAAAAAAAAATAGATGTGAAGATAGTGTGATGGAATTAAGTTGTGTTTTTATCACTTACATCAATGATACATTTCTTGGTGTTAATTATTATGAATCATATAAAAAAAAAATAGATGTGAAGATAGTGTCACTAACTATGCTTAGATTGTATTGAGTTTGGATTATATTCTTTTAGTTGTTTTAAAGAAATGAATAAATGATAATTTGGTGATGTAAACATTAATATATATTTTTTTCATTTCAAAAATTTTAATTATGAATTAATATTCTAAAAATATTTGAAATTTGAAATTAAAACATAGTATAAAGTTTATAATATTTTATTAAATTTTATTAAGATTAATTTGATAAATTTAATATGCATTAAATTTTAAAAACCAATTTTAAGAAGTTAAATGCCTTGCTTTCTACTTTTATTAAAAAAATAAAAAATTACACCAACTAAAATTCACCTATTAAATTTAAATTTAAAATATAAAATCTTATATATATATATATATTTTAAGTAAAAAGGATGGGACCTGTTATATTAGCATAAGCAAAATACAGTAACCAGTTACGATGCCAGCTGTCCCGCCTAAGCAGGAAACTGGGACAGTTGGGCATCCCTTGCCATGTGTTACCCAACTGACCAAATTCACAAAATTAACAGTGTGTCGTCCTGCCCGAAGGAAACCAGGACTATCAGATATGAAGTTGAAACTGTATGTCATGAACTAGTTCTGAGAAAACTAAGAGTTGACTGGCTCGAAGCCTAAATTATAACATAAAAAGCAAATTCTAATCCTGAGCATCATTTAACCTTTGAGCCTGCGCGCTTGTCCTCGTCCTCGTGTTGTCGCCACCCTGCTGGAAACGCGTAAGTCCGCGCACACGTTGGGCATTGTCTCTTTGGAAGAGTTCTTGAGTGAGCTGCAAAGAGTAGGTCGAGTCTTTGGTCAATTCATGCGAGACGAAAGATCTGATCATCCAACAGACTTCTCAGCTCAAAAAAAAGAGTGACTACTCCTGCCTGTGGCTGTCAATTGACACCAGGGGAATGGACTCGACTGCTTCATGATGCGTGTGCGCTTGTTGAATGTGTGCTTGTAGCGCTACCTCCATGGGTGATTCAGGAGGAATCTCCTCTTCGACATAGCAGGTGGGGTAAGGCTCCTCTAGGCTGGTGGCGCTGGGGCCAGGCGAAATGCTCACAGGCGGAGGCTTTCTGTCTGAACCAAACTCCGAAGGTGGGTTCCAGTTATCCATCATTGTGAACAGAGTGTGCTCGGGGACGCTCTCCAAGCCTTCCTCCGGGATAACTTCTTCCACGTACGCCATTGGAGGCATTTGTGGTGTCGTGCGCCTTCGGATGGCTGCCATTGCTATTGCCTTCTCGAATTTATTTTTCCTCTGGCGTCATGATTCTGCCATATACCAGGAAACTCCCCTACGCGGCTTCCCTCTCGCTCTGGGCATGGTGGGGGTCCGGTGGATTACCAGGGTTCTTTCCAGATGGGTCGCTTTGCTCCAGAACTCTGACGGGGTCACAGAGTGCTTCTGCTGTTCCGGTGGAGTGGAGGAGAAACTGCTGCAATGCGATTGTTCCAGTGGAGTGGAGGCTGCAAAGAGCGACTGGCGCTTTGCTCTTTCGACTTGGGTGATAAGGATGCGGGCTAGCATGACCGCCATGGCCATTAAAACCTGTTGGTGAGTGCGCTGATGGCTGGTACCCTTCCCTTGTGCGAAGGGGCTCATCGCTTGAATGTGCCTGCTCTGATCCATGTCGAGTTAAAGTCGGAGGGGATGGTGGCCGGTAGATGCATTAATATTGCGTCCCGGCCCGATCCTGTGTGGCTCAATCGTGCAACGTGTCACCCCATCCGGGGAATATAAAACCTTATATTAACAAACAACCTATTATAAATTAAAATGTTTGATAATAAAATAATAAGTAAAATATTGAATAACAACTTAATAACTAAAAAGCTTATAACAACCAAATGTCATGCTTAGAAAAAGAATAAATATATACTATAAATTAAAATGTTTGATAATAACCTAATAATTAAAATGTTCAATAACAACTTAATAATTAAAATGTTGAATAACAACCTAATATCATGTTTGGAAAAATAACAAATATATTTTTATGAGATGATAAGCTTCCAACAAACATATATTACTCCACTCTTTATGACCTTTTAAGTTTTATGTTTAAAAAATAAACAACCTAATAATTAAAATGCTTGATAACAACTTAATCTCCAATCTCATGTTTAGAAAAAGAACAAATATATTTTTTTAATGTAATGATAAGCATCCCTTAAAAGATATAACCTAATAATTAAAATGCTTGATAACAACCTAATCTCATGTTTGAAAAAAGAACAAATATATTTTTTAACGATATGATAAGCATCCCTTAAAATAAACAATTTAATAATTAAAATGATGGATAACGATCTAATCCCATGTTTGAAAAAAACTATTATATTTGGAAAACTAATAAATATATATTTTTTAATGACATGATAAGCATCAATTAAAATAAACAACCTAATAATTAAAATGCTTGATAACAACCTAATCAAGTTCTAAAAAAGAACCATATATATTTTTTTTAATGACATGATAAGCATCCCATAAACCTATGTTACTCCACTCTTTACTTTTTAGTTTTGTATTTAAAAAATAAATTAGTTCTTATATTTTATTTTCAAAATATTTATAGTATTATTCATATTTATAATATTTTAATTTATAAAAATTAAAATAAATTAAATAATTTTATTTTTTAAATTTAATTTTATAAATAAAATAATTATATTTTAAATTTTAATAGATAAATTTTGATGTCAATGCATCCTTATATCTGTCATCATCATGTATCCATGTGATAACAAACTAAGAACTAAGAAGAAAAAAATACTAAAAATAAAATTAATGGATTAATAATTAATTAAAAAATGGGTTAGGAATAGTCTTCGTAACAAAGATGATCGAAATGTTGTTTAAGGTCAATCAAATAATTTAGTAAAACCAAAATTAAAATATAATAATAATAATAATATTAATAATAATTTATTTTTAAAATCACAGTAAAACCAAACCAAGTCTACTACCAAATTGAACAAATTGATATGCAATACAAAATAAACATTATAAATATATAAATAATTAAAAAAATAGAAAATATAAATATATAAATAATTAAAAAATACAAAGTAGAACGTATAAATATATAAATAATTAAAAAAAAAAAGCTTTTACCCATGGAACAATACTTATAATTGGAGTAGGAACCCCAATATTAATGCAACATTGAAGTAGATTTTGTCTGTGGAAGAATTCGCGAGATGGATTTCGCTGGTTTTGGTTTTGACTGTGTGACAGAAATGTGTAATAGTAATAAATCGGAAATAAACCAGTACAGCAATGGTAATGATTTTGGTCATGGATTTCATCTCCCGGATATGAGAATTATTGGATCTGCAGGGCTTTATGAAAGCTTCTCAGGACAGGCAAGTAGTTATTCCGAGCCGAAAACAGTCGAGAGCCAAACAGATCAAAATCCAGCGATCTCAGTTTGTAGCGAAGACACCGCAATGGATCATCAAAATAGCGAGCTCTGGATGGATGTGGACGAAAATTCGAGGCAGTTGGAGCGGGACGACAACGATCCGCAGATAATAGGTTCGAATCCTTCAACCAAAACTTATAATTCTGGCGGCCCTGTAGTGCAGCGGCAGCAGCAGCGTCAAACATCCAAAAATTTGCATACCGAAAGAAAGCGAAGGACGAAATTGAAGGAAACACTTTATAAATTGCGTTCTGTAGTTCCCAAGATTAGTAAGGTATGTATTTACTATTCATGAATGCTTTCTGAATTCGTATCAGAAATATAACCGAATGTCTGCAGAGTTGTTGTAGAGTAGACCCTGCAAGAACACAATAGCTGTTTTTAGCTCTTGGATTCATCTCCTAAGGTATGAATTAGGAATTAATGCTGTACTGGATTTTCAAATAAATATTGTGCGTGCCAACAGATGGACAAACAGTCAATAGTAGGGGACGCTATCAGCTATGTGTTAGATCTGCAAAAGAAGGTCCGGGAGATTGAAGATGAAATCCAARCACTCTCCAGCTCAAAAAGACCTGACAATAGTCAAGTAATTACTGCRGAGACAACCAAGCCTCGAACAAATACTAATTYTGACTCGATMAAATCCGCGGACCTGAAGAAATCGGCAGTTAAATTGATTAAACATGGAAAGCTACTGGAAGTAAGTACTGTAAACCCTACTAATTCGAAGATCTCCTTGCAAATTTCTGTTATTAACAGTATTTCGTCGGATGTCATAAGGTCTTCATATAGGATTTACTTTTTTGCCAGGTTTTGAAATCGTTTTATGATAATATAGCGCCTGTAAATTGTAAATTGAAAAGTTATGTAAGTTTGAAAAGCATGTAAACAGAAATGGAATTTGGTAGACAAATTGCGTCAAATTCAAATACTATGGTTAAAAAATTTCTCAATCATCATCCCTCTTTGTTAAAAATGTCAAAACTGTTAATACAGTTATCCAAATCTTGAAATTTAAAGAGTTATTTCGTTTCCAAATTCAAAAAAAATTCTTAATCATCATCCTTCTTTGTTAAAAATGTGTCAAATATGGTAATACAATTATCTAAATCTTGAAATTTGAAAAGTTATTTCATTTCCAAATTCAAAACCTGAACGCTTGTTTCATCTTCAAATTCAAACCCTGCCTGGAAGACCCAAAATTATTAATCTAAATTGACTGACTGGTGGGTCATATCACAAACTATTCAAAATGCGGCTCTCTTCCATGGACTCTGTATTCACACACAGCATTTTCGTATTTCGTGTTTTAGAACATTTGTCAATAAGCCACATCAATCAATCGGAAACTCGGGGTTAAAGTCAAAACCCTAGTTGGCGATTTATCAATTTTGCAGGATAAATAGCCAGCAATTTCGATATTTTCCCTGCCTCATTGTTTGATTGATTTTGCATTGCATTGTTGGAATGCTGTATCGATTTGCTGAAATCGCAAATCGTGGATGGTTTAAGGGATTTTTCATGTCTCTAAATCCATCTGTGGCATCGACGGTTTTGAATTCGATCTTTTGCATGTCTTGAAGTGGATTTGTCGACCGAATTTCGATCCCAGCGTCATTTTCTTTTATGGATTATAATCTATATTGAAATTTGAAAGGAGATCAGTTGATTAATGCTTGATGATTCATTTCTTAATTTGTGAAAATGATTCATTAAGTCCAAAGGCGTACATTAATTGATAATGGGCAGATTTAATAAGGGTTTAGTGCTTAATAAGTTTTCTATGGACAGGATTAAATATCGTTGGAATATTCTTAGTAGTCACACAAAATAAATGACTGTGATTTCAATCATTAACTTCCTAGCTATTATAAAGAGATCTGTTTATGTGTTTACTTTTTTATATTTACTTAATCATATTTAAAAATTACTTTGATAGCTAACTGATTGCCACTTAAGTGATTAACAGAAATAAAAATATTAACACCAGATAAATGAAGGGCAACCATTTATTTGTTAATCAATAATAAAATTTAATATATTCTTTTAAAGATTCGTTTCATCTTATCAACCTTTCGGCCTTCACCAGCAGCTATTTAACTGTTGATACTTTATCAAATGGATTTCCACCCTGTAATCCATCTCTTTTGTGCCCCCACCCGTAGAGCCTGTAACTTGAAAAACCATGTAAATTTGAAAAGTCTTGAAAATCCCGCACGCCCCAAAATTATTAACCTTAATTGATTTGACAGGTGGGTCATATCATAAACTATTCAAAATGCGGCTCTCTTGCATGGACTTTATATTCACACAACATTTTCGTCATTGGTGCTTGGGACATTTTTCAGTTAAATCCGTCGATTGCCACACCAATCAATCGGTAACTTAGGGTTAACTTAGGGTAATTACCTATTTTGGACGCTATTTCGATATTTCCATTTCCTCATTTTTTCATTGATTTGCATTACATTCTCGGAATGCTGTACCTATTTTCTGAAATTGCCTATCGTTGAAGGGTTTAACGGATTTTTTTGTGTCTCAAAATCCATCCGTGGCACCGGCGGTGTTGAATTCGATCTTTTGCAAGTGTTGGACTGGATTTGGCTGGTCCAATTTCAGTTCCAACGTCATTTTTTTTAATGGATCAAATTATATTGAAATTTGAAAGGAACTCGATTGATTGATTGTTGATGCCGTTGAGGGCGAGAACAGGTAGACATCTGTAATGTTGGAGAAGGGGGAATATATCACGTGCGAATAGAGAGCAAGAAAGAGGCAGGTGGATTAGTTAAGCTGACGAGAGCCCTGGAATCTCTTCCACTGCATATCATGAATTCAAACATCTGCTGCTTTGATGAAGCCATTCTCTCCACTGTCACTCTCAATGTAAGTAACAAGAATCGAATTCTTGAGTTGAATTTTGAGACAGAAAGAAATTATGATCCATGGATGAAATGAAAATAAACAATTAGTGGGACTCTTTTTTTTTAACAATAAGCATGAAAAATAATTCTATGATTACTTGGTATGACAGGGGAGCTCAATGGAAATTGGAGGGGCGGACAAGTTGGAGGACATGATTCGCCAATCCATCTCCAGTGCTTGGATGGGCTAAACCAAACTGTTAGGTTAGATTGGTGCTTTTAATCTTTTGATAGGGTTTGCCCTTGGAAGTTTCCGGTCAGATACCCAACTGTCAAAATCCTTCAGAGGCCATTTGACTTGGAAACAGATTTTAACAGAGCTGAGTTGTGGGATCCAAAAGTATATTTTTAATGATGACCATCGTCATGTGGGTTCCAAAAGTATATTTTTGAAGATAATCATTGTCATGTTATTTATGAGATGTTGCGTGTTATGCAAATTATAATGACATTTATGTTGTTTTGTACCTGAACGTTCCAATGTCTTACTCTAAATAAACATTTGTTCTTGTCATTTCAATTTCTTAACATTTTTTTAAACCTTTTAACAGTTGTCGTTCAGACTAATTGTGAATCACTGTTGAATAATTGTGAATTTGATTTTTTAAATGGATATGTATGTGAAAAAAGTATTATAATGTTATTTTTAATTAAAAAGAAAGGAAGTAGAATATCGCATTTAATTAATAAATGCTTTCAAACCCTAAAATAGTAAAAATATAAATATAAATACTTTCAAACCCTAAAATAGAAAAAATATAAATGGATGAAAAGGCATGTTTTAATAATAAAAAAATAATTTACTCAGTTGGAGGTTTTCACTGCCCACCTGTTCTCGATCCACTGTACATAGGAAGTTGTCGTGACCAGTTATACGTCTCCATATTTAGTATCCCAACCAAATTAAGTATAGAAAGTGGGAGAAGGGGGCATTATTAGAAAAAAGTGTTTTAAGTGTTTTATTATAAAACACTTTTTTCTAATAATGCACCCTCCCATGCTAAGGAGGTAACTTCTGCCTCAGCCATCTCCATCTAATAAATAAAAGGTATTTTCCGGCATAATGAAATATCTTAGTTTATTTCCGCCTATAACTCTTTTTATAGATGTGCGTGCCCACCCTGCTCTTATAATAAAACACTTTTTTCTAATAATGCACCCTCCCATGCCAACGAGATAACTTTCACCTCAGCCATCTCCATCTAATAAATAAAAGGTATTTCCCGACATAATAAAATATCTTAGTTTATTTCCGCCTATAACTCTCTCTATAGATGTCCGTGCCCACCCGGCTCTTATATATAAGGAGTGCCTCCCCTTCCACGGCCCCCTCTCACGTCACGGCGACCGACAGCAAGGCCGAGCGAGTTCCGAGGGAAGGGACCTACCTTCTGGATGGATGGACGGGTTGGATGGATGGATGGGTGTACGGCTAGTATTTATTTTTTACTTAATAAATACTTTCAAACCCTAAAATAGAAAAAATATAAATTATATGATTTGAAATTTATAGTTTAGAGGTTCAGTTTAATTGGTTTAAAGTTTCATCATGTTTATTGTTGATCATGAATTCTATTTTTTTATTCTTCTAAAAGATCCTTAGAAAAAAATATATAATTTAAAATTTATTGTAATAAATATAAGATTTGTATATATCCTTAATTTCTATCTTATATTATAATCATTTACCAATTAATAAACTATAATCATTTACCAATTAATAAACTAAAACTTGAATTAAGATAATCCTATAAAATATAAAATAAAATAAAATATAATTCTAAAACATTATTTATATTTGAAGATATAATATGTTTTTTTTTTTTTTATTGATTATAAATTTCTAGTTACAAATTAAATTAAAAACATAGTTTTTTTNTTTATTTATTGATTATAAATTTCTAGTTACAAATTAAATTAAAAACATAGTTTTTTTCTCTTTATTTGTTATTCATCACATATTTAAATTTCATCTAAGATGTCATAAAAATAGCTTGGAATATATTTCTTTATTTTTATATTTTTTTTAATGTAATTTAGATAAAAATTATGATTAATTTTTTTATTATTTAATTGTAACTTTAAACATTTGTTTTGGAAACTAAATTAGTGTGGGTCATCATCAATATTATGTACAAAATCAGGTTACAAATGTAAGATAGATAACATAAAAAATCATATTAGAGATTGCAATAAAAATAACACTAGCATTAAGTCAAGGACAAATTAATGTTCATAATAAAGATTTTGTGTTCATCCACTCTAAAGATTACATGTGTATTTAGTAACATCCCTACATGTGTATCTAGGGACATTTCTCTTGGTATGTAATATTAAAGAGGGTCTCAAATACAATGATATTAAAATCTAAACAGTTTTATTTTTTTGGTCATGTACTAAGTCTTAATTGTACTTCCAAAAGTGTTCAAGAAAAATGATAAAAAAAAAAATAGAAGATGAAGATCCATCATCTCCCATACATTTTAACTTAATTATTAATCATTTTAATTTCTTATAATGAAT
>SNQJ01S0039071.1:109397-123521 GCA_010110895.2 Picea sitchensis
ATCAAATCGTGATAAAAAAAAATTGAAAAATAGTCATTGGAAAGCTAACACAATTCTTCACAAGTTTTGTTTTTACTGTAAAGTGAAATTCTAAATAAAAAAAATACTTTTGTATGTCGAAAGTTGAATAACTTGTGAAAATGCAGTTTTTTTTCTCATAAAACAAGCAAAAGTGTAACCCATCTTCATGATTTCACCCCATGACTACAGGAGAAGAGTAGGGTCTCGTACTAGGGCAGATAACACCTGCATTAAGCAGTTCTTGAACCATTTTCTCAATTTCATTTTTGGGGGAAAAGGGGTGATGATAGGGACGAATATTGGGAGGAAGGCTTCCTGGGACAAGGGGAATGGAATGATCATGAACACCATGGGAAGGAGGGAATCCCTAGGGAGTGGAAAAAACCACTTGATGTTTAGAGAGGATGGATTGGAGGTCTTGCAACATATAGGGTGTCTCAGTTGCTTGTATGTCATGAAGTTGGGAAATAACGCCTGAATGACCTTTTTTGAGAATATTTTCCATGTGATGGGAACTAATGATCTCAGGGGAACTGACGGTGATGACTTGGAACTTATATTGTTGGCCCTCCTGTTCGAATTGCATGGTTAATTCCTAAAAATCCATGAGAATGGGACCCAAATTCCTTAGCCAGTCTGCACCCAACACAATGTCACAACCGCCCATGTCGATAGAAAACATATGAGATTTCAGGTGGTTGTCACCAATTTGGAGACACACATTTTCACAACGCCCTCCACATTTCATGGACTCGCCATTGGCAATCATGATTTGGAAATTATTGGCTGCACGGATACAGCAGTTAGTTTCTTGGGCAATGCGACAAAGAATAAAATTATGGGTGCTGCCACTATCAACAAGAATGATGACCTTCCTATGCTTGATGTAGCCAATTAGTTTGAGGGTTTGGGGAGTAGAGAAGCCCATGAGATAATTTAGGGAAATGGCCGGTTCTACTTCGGGAGGGTCTGAGGGAGGGGTAATGTCGATGGGTTCAGGTGACTCAGACACAAGGGGAGATTCAACATCCTCTTCTAAAACATCCTCTGAGATGGCCATAAAAATATTTTGTTCCTTACACTAGTGTCCTGGAAAATATTTTTCATCACAATTATAACAAAGGCCTTTGAGTTGGCGTTCAGACATTTCGTCCCTAGTCAATTTTTGGATCTTTAGTGGAGTAGAAGGAGGAGTGGGATTTACTAGTTTAGTGCAAGGAATAAAGGAGGGTTTCCATTTTTTAGAAGAGACAACCTATTGTGCTTCCTTAGCTCGTTTAGTAGCCTCCACCCAACTCTGAGGTCGAGCCATGAGGACATGGTCATGAATCTCATCCTTGAGGCCATTGATAAAACATTCTCAGAAAAAAGAATTAGACATGCCCTCTATACGAAAATCCAGTCGCTCAAAAGCAGCTGTAAAGTCTTCCACTGTGCCAGATTGTTTCAACTTTGTCAAATGGCCTAAATGGTTGGTGTCAGTGTCAAAGCGTTCATAAATCTCTGCCAAAAAGTGTGTCCAAGAAACATACCCTTGACGGGTAGTTTTTCTCCATTGCCACCATTGCCAACGTTATTGATCTAGATGGAGAACACCATACCGGAGTTTGGACAAGTCATCTCTAATGTCGTAAACAGAGAAATAATGTTCCATTTGAGTTACCCAACCAGTGGGATCCGAACCATCAAATTTGGTCACATCCACCCACAGAAGGCGTAGGTCACGCTGAAACTGATGGGTCTAAAAATTATGGGAATGAGAGGAAGTTTCAACTTCGATATGAAAAGGTGGGTCAGATAAAGGGGGATCTACAGGGATATGCAGCTTGGTGCAGATCATTGAAGTGATAGATTCAAGCTGGGTAGTCATATCTTGCTTGAGGTCTTCTTTGAGTTCCATGATTGAGGCAGCGATGGAGGAATGCATGTTTTTATTGATGGTGGAAATATTGGCATTGAGTTGTCTCACTTCTTGTTGAATCTCTGTGAAATTAGATTGCAAGGCATTGAAGCGAGCTTCCAAGTCTTGCCTATGGGTATGGGCCATGATGATGAGGTAACCGAAGAGGGGCGAGTGGTGTAAAAAATTTTGCTGAAAAATGATAGGTATGAATGTGATAAGGGCGAAGAGATAAATCCAATGGAATAGGTCTCAAATAATGGTGCAAAAATTTCCAGACTTTTTTTTTTTACACCTGCAAAGTTATACTCCGGTCTAAAGAATACTACAGTGATGAAATTCCCAAATGCTTAACTAGGAAGAAATGTGTAGTGATTTGGAAACTCGAAAATAGTTGCTCGACAATAGATCCTGTCTGTTTTATTTTTTGTTTCTGTCCCCAAGGGATAGGTATTCAAGGGTTCTGCAGACAAGGATTTTCCCTGTGTTATATCTCTCTGATATACGTGCGGGGTCCAATCGTAGTACTCATCCCAATATCTCTGGGAACCAACTAAGGAGGATAGACCATACCCTTAGCCATACTACCCGACTACCCAGGTACTAGAGAGTATCTTCCCGAGTGTTGTTCTCGGTGGCACTATAGCAGTCAGGCGGTCGATCGGTTTATCTAAAGAGGGCTTCAAGAAATCTAGGCCGATTTGTATATAGGTGTTGTCTGATGCACTACCACTCGAAGGGGTACCAAGTTAGGAGTGATAAGGTGGGTGCTTGAAGGACTAAGCATACATCCATAGGAGATATTATCATATCTATAAACCACTGGGAAGAAATCGAAGGATTGATTTCTAGGCAATAGTAGAACAAAGGAAGCTTTAGCAGAAAAGTTTTGTTGGGTGGCTTGTTGAGCAATGGCAGGAGGTCAGGAAATCAACAAGGGGATATCAGATAGATGTAGAAGGACGTCCATAGAGAGATATGAGTCACATGAGAGCACATAGGAGCATATATGGACTTTTTTCATGTTCCTGTGTCATCCACTTAGGAGAAAAGATAGAATTTTTCTCAAGTAGTTGAACCACAAAGGACAGTGACTCAAAGGAATCTCAGATGGGTGAAGAAGGATTTTCATCTAGAGATTAGAGGATTATAGATCTATTAAATTAAGTGACTCGTAGATGGAGAAAAGAAGTAAGGAAGGGTTCAAGGAAAGGAGCAAAGGGGCGGCAAGAGAGATAGCATTCAACCAACAAGATCAAAGGATTGGTCTTGAGGTTTGTAGGGCTTGGCTATTTGCTGATTTGTATTCCTCAAGAGAACCATATTCCCGGGATGAGAGATTGTAAATGGATCCAAGGGGATCTTGGATCATGAATCAATGTCATATGACAGGAGCACGAGAGGTGTTTGAGAAATTCACAAAGTCTGACTAAGAGATGCATGTGGAACTTTGTATGGGAACCAAACATGTAGTGAATGGATTTGGAACAATGTCATTCCGAATAGAGTCAAGAGATGTTTTGAGAGTGTAGGATGTGATATGGGTGCCATAAATCAAGGGGAGTGTGATATCAGTCTCATTAATTGATAAGAAAGGATACGATTTCTTATTTCGAGATGGAAATGAGCTCATCATGCCCAGAGGATCTATCTCATAAAAAGAAGTTATATTTGGAGTTAGAGAGAGAAAATTGTATAGGCTAAAGGGATAGATTATGCGAGCAGTGGAAAGTAGTAGAGTGGTAGAGAACAAGGAGTAGGTAGCTCACAAGGTTGAGCAACTCAGAGGGAGTCCGTCTTCAGGTTCAAGTGGGAAGGAGCAACCTTACAAGTCTATCAAAAAGGAGTCATAGTATGAGATGGCCATGTAAGATGCTCAGGAGAAAGAGACTTCTAGGAGCATTTTCAAAGGCAGTAAGTCTTCGGAGACAGGTCAAACCAATCATGGAAGGGATATATTATGTCTCACATGGAGCATCCAATCAGGTATATTAGAGAGTAGGCATGGTAGAATATCTGGTAGTGAAGATTGAACCAACTCCAGGTGGGAGAAGTACCTTCCTATCTAAGAGGGAGTGTTCATATTTTTTGTAGCATTATACATATACCTCTGAATTGGCATGTTTCTAGCATGTGAACGTCATCAAAGAATATTCTAGTCTTGAGTTTACTTTAGTTAAAAAGAATTAATTAAAGTAAAATTGTATTTATTAGTGAATTGAGTTATTTAAGGAACATGCATAGCATGCAACATGTAATCTAAATATTAAGTGAGTGTGAGAAGTAATATCAACCACAGATCACTTTGAATATTAGCAATAGATTGTAACTCAATATTATAAAAGCAAGGCTAGGAAAAGGAGGAAGACACTTGTATTGAGGGAGTCGACACAGTCATGACTCTTGGTGAGATGCCAATATTATGAGACTCTTGATGAGTTTCCAAGAGCAAGGGACCTTTGGTGAGATGTCAAGGTTGAGGATCTTTGGTGAGATGCCAAGATTGGAGATAGAAAATAAGGACTTTTCTAGTTGGAGAGTATAGAAGCAAAGAAGTACTTTTTCTTACACTAGAATGAGGAGATCTCAAGGGTTGGGTGAAGAGAACATGATTCAAGATCTTGAACAGGTGAATGAGTTCCATCTAGAGATCATACAGTTAAAGGAGGATAGATATCAAAGGTATCCATGGGTGGGTTTCAAAGGACATAAGCCACAGGGAAGTGTCAGCTCGTACAGAGCTTTGCATACAGTTTTCCATACATGTACGCAATACATAGTGTAGACAGTCATTTATATGTGTGGTTCATAGAGGGATGAATCATGTATTCCTTGGAAAATGTGCTAGTACAAGGTCGGATAACAACAAAGGTGTTGTCATGTTTGTCTATAGTGTATAATTCTCTTAGTGGGCCATTTTCCCTGTTATAGAAGCCCTGATTTGACCTTAATAAAAGCATCATTGGACAAGTTTTCCCTMTATGGTTTTTCCAGGGGTTTATACCAGAAAATATTGTTGTTTACGTGTTCTTGATTTGGTTTCCTTGTTTATGCTTCCGCTACATGTTTAGTTGATTATTCAGTTGTGATTTTAGTAGATAAAGTGATTTTATTTTGAACTAGCTATCGGGTGTTGAGTAGAGTGGTAAAATATCAACATGGTATTATTTCATACCAAGGGTTGAATCCTATTGGGAAAATAAAAATGGTATCAGAGTCGAGGATTTGAAGGAAAGAGAGAGAAAGGTTTCTCTAGGAGGAAACTAAGTGCAAAATGGCATGTCTATGAGATCTGAGTGACCAAGGAAGAGATCAAGTTCAGGTATAGGGTTATAGGAGTATATATATGGGATCAAGAGTGTCGAGGTGGGCACTTGAAGTAATAAGAACATATCCACAAGAGATATTATAATATCTATAAAGAAGCAGGAAGAAATCAAAGGAATGACTTTTAGGAAAGAAGCAGGAAGAAATCAAAGGAATGATTTTTAGGAAACAACAGTACAAAGGCAGTTTCAACAACAATTTTTTGTTGGGTGGCTTGTTGATAAATGGAAAGAGGTCCAATAGTCAGCAAGGAGATATCAGATAGTTGGAAAAGGAATTTCATCTAGATATATTATCCACATGAGAGAACATAGGATCAGAGATGGAATTTTTTCATGTTCATGCGTCATCCACTTAGGAGCAAAGACAAAAAAAATTTGAAGTGCTTGAGCCACGAAGGAAAGTGACTCAAAGGGATCCCAAATGGGTGAAGAAGGAAGTTCATCCAATTATCAAAGGATGTCATAACTATTGAAGTCAGTGACTCATAGATGGATCAAACAAGTGTGTAAGAAGGGTTCAAGGAAAGGAGCAAAGGTGCAACAAGGGAGATAGAATTCAACCAGGAATATTCAAGGGCTTATATTGGGGTTTGTAGGATTTATCTATTTGCTTAGTTGTTCCTTGGGAGAGCCATTATCCCTAGATGAGAAACTGTAAAGGGATCCAAGGGATCCAAGAATCGATGTCATATGGTAGGAGCATGAGAAGTCTTCGAGAACTTCATAGATTCTGACTCAGAGATGCATGTGGAACTTAGTATGGGGACCAAGCATGCAGTGAAAGGATTTGGAACAATGTCATTCTAGATGGAGTCAGGAGACTTTTTGGGAGTGTAGGATGTGTTATGGATGCCATAACTCAAGAGGAGCGTGATATTAGTCTCAGTTATTGAGAAGAAGGGATATGAATTTTTATTTCGATATGGGAGGCACTCATCAATCCCATAGGATCTAGCTCAAACAAAGAATCTAAATTTGGAGTTAGAGAGAGAAAATTGTATAATCTAATGGGCCAGCCTCTGCGAGTAGTGGAAAGTAGTAGAGTGGCAGAGAACATGGAGAAAGTATCTATGAAGGTTGAGAATCTTAGGGGGATTCTTCCTTCAGGTTTAGGTAGGAAGGAGCATCCTTCCAAGTCTCTCAAGAAGGAGTCATAGTATGAGATGGCCATGCAGGATGCTTAGGAGCAGGAGACTTCTAGGAGCATGTTCAGAGGTAGTGAGTCTTCGAAGATAGGTCATACCAATCATGGAAGGGATAGCTTCTATTTCAAAGGGAGCATCCAATCATATATATTGGAGAGCACGCATGGTAGCAGATCTGGTAGAAAAGATTGAGCTAACTCCGGGTGGGAGAGGTACCTTCCTCGCTAAGAGGGAGTGTTGATTTTTGTGGTAGCATCAAATGGGTAGTTCCACATTACCATGTGTCTAGCATGTGGATGTCATCAAATAATATTGTAATCTTGAGTTTACTTTAGTTAAAAAGAATTAATTAAAGTAAAATTGTGTTTATTAGTGAATTGAGTTATTTAAGGAACATGGATAGCATGTACCATGTAATGTAAATCTTAAGTGAGTGTGAAAATTAATCTCAACCGTATATCACTTTGAAGATTATAAATATATTGTAACTCATGATTATAAAAGCAAGGCTAGGAGAAGGAGGAAGATGGTTATGTTGAGGGTGATTCGGATTTAGGAGAGGAACGAACCGATTGACAGATTAATTACAATAAACACAGAGATATGAAGAATAACACAAATATCCAGTGAACAATATCTTCTATTAAATAATGAAATAGGATGAAAATATAAAACTGTATAACTGAAACACTTGCTCGAATGGTGGTAGCTATTTCTGAGAAGAGATGTGGTTGCTACGCGCATCCATCTGCGCAGAATGGATTAAAATGAGCCTCCAGAGGCCTTTTTGTATTGCTCATGAATGCCAAAACCCTAGACATCCAAAAACCTAACCCTAGAAGGTGAAACTCCAAAAGTCGTTTGGACCCTATGTGAAGTTGTTGTAATTTGGTACCTCAACTTCTAAGGGTCGTAACTTTTTCATACGACCTCTGTTTTAGGCACGTGATATCCCGTTTGAAAGGAATTTAAAAGAACTACACATTCCACCATCAAACTCTCACTCCACCTATAGTTTGACTGTGGCAAGCCAAAAAACAACGTTTAGGGCCCCAAAACGGCCCTAGAAGTACAACAACATGTGCTGACATGAAAACATATGAAATAAGCCAATTGGATTAGGAGAGAGGCCACTTGTATCCACCTGGAGGATGTTTGGTGCTTCAAAAATCCCCAGAAGTGTAGAACCCACAACTACAAAGCAGTAAAGAAGAACGTGTCGAACAAAAAATGGACATGAGGAGCCAGTTGGAATAGGTGGGTGGCCGCGAATATCCACTTGGATCGATCCTTCCCCCTTAGGAAGAAATGGTATATATTGCGTTAAGTTCCCCCATCAGGTGAGGAAACTTCTGTTGGATTTGGCCCCGGGTGAGACACTTTCCTTGGTGTAGGAGTTGCCATGCCTTGACAACCCGATAAAGCTGGATCCGCTGTCGGTGAGTTCCCTTGAACTGTGTGTCCACTATCTGATCAGTGGATGCTTGTTCCATGCAACCAGGGTTGAGCTCTGCTGGTTTCAGTTGTTCTGTGATATCAGAGGTGTCCAATAATGGGGGAAAATATGGCCGAAGGAGTTCCACATTGAATACTAGATGTAGACCAAGGAAGGGTGGAGTGTTGATCTCAAAAGCATTGCTACACACAACCTTGGTGATAGTGTAAGGCCCATAACGAAGTGGGTGAAGCTTTCGATGGGGCTCGGTGAGACGCTCCTTCTACAAATGTAACCAGACTTTGTCGCCAACATGAAACTGGTGTGGTACACTATGTTGATCATGTCACTGCTTGAACTTGGCATTGGATTTCTGAAAAATCTCCTGGACCTATTGGCAGATGTCTTAAGTCCACTCAATGAATCTGGTGTCTTTGTCGATCATAGACTAATCAGGGGAAGACTTTGTATGTGCGGTGGCAAGAGGAAGTGAAACATCAATGGGTCCCATGGGTTGGAATCCTAGACCCACCTGAAATGGGATATAGTCGGTGGAACTATGGAGAGCCTTCTTGTAACTATGTTGGACATATGGGATACTCTCGTCTCATGTACGTGGATGATTAGAATTGTACATGCGCAGTATGTGCACAATCATTTGATTGACGACCTATGTTTGGTCATCGGTTTGGGGGTGGAAAGAAGTGGAATTTGTGAGCTTGGTGTTGAGGAACCTGTTGTCTCGGTCGAAGACGATGGTCTATGGTATCTCAAAGTGGACCCTCACCCATTCGAAGAAGATATTATCAGTATTTGTCATTGTGACATTATTCTTACAGGCTGTGAGGATGGCCATCTTCGAAAACTGATCAATGACCACAAACACACAGTCATTTCCTTACTTGGTGGATGGAAAGCAAGAAATGTAATCCATTTAGATGGATTCCCATGGCTTCTTGGGAATAGGAAGAGGGGTGTATAAGCCTTGCCTCTTGATGGATCAGTTGGCAATGGCATAGGCAGTGAAAGATCCGATATACTTGTTGACGTCCTGTCGAATTTTTGGCCAATAAAAATGTTTATGAAGAATGACCACAATTTTCTCTGTGCCAAAATGTCTTGCCACCCGACTGTAGTGGGATTCCTAAATCAGCTTTGCATGCTCTCTTGTAGGAACATAGAGATGGCCCAGGTGGCATAAGAGTTATTCCTTGATGTGAAAATTAGTGACAGTTGTGCCTATACCCAAGAGCTGATAGGTGGTGGTGAAGTCTGGATATTGTTGTTAAAGTTGGGGCCACTCAGATGCTTCATGTCCATACGAATGGAGCATAGTGGTGAGTGCAGCCATAGGAGGTCGACTGAGGTAGTCAGTGAAATGATTGGAGATACATGTCTTATACTTTATGTTGAGATGGAACTATTGCAGGTAGGTGGACCACTTCTAAAGGTGATCGTTCTACAATTTCCCCTGTGTCTGTATGAACTGCAGAGGCTTGTGATTAGTGTGTATCATCGTATCTTTCCCCAGAATGTAATGTTTCCATTGACGACAGGCTTGTACAATGGAATACATTTCCTTGTCATAGGTGGGGTATTTTTGGACAATATCGAAGAGTGTCACACTATGGTATGCCATTGGATGCCCGTGATGAGTGAGAACTGCACCCACAACATAGTTAGATGCATTAGTCTCAATCTTGAATGGTTGTTGCAGATCGGGAAAGGAGAGTACTAGAGTTGAGCAAAAGCAATGCTTCAAATCATTAAATGCTTGTTGTTTCTCCTTCATCCAAACGAACTTGTCCCTACCACCTCCCTTGGTCACCTAGCTGAGGGCCCATGCAATATGGGAGAATCCCAACACAAACCGTCGGTAGAAGTTGGCTAGTACCAAGAATCTCTGAAGCTCGGTCAGTGTGGTCGGGGCTGGCTAGTCATGGATGACTTGGATCTTAGCTATATCAACATGTACTTTATGCTCATAAACAATGTATCCCAAGTATTGGACCCTGTTCATGCCAAAAGAGATTTTTTCCAAGTTGGCATAAATCTTGTGTTGCCGCAGAGTGCTCAAAACCTGTTGAATATGCCACATGTGCTCCTCCCACGTTCTGCTGAAGATGAGGATGTCATCCAAATATACTACCACAAAGGATTTGGTGAAGGGTCTCAATACATCATCCATCAACCTCATGAAAGTGGCTAGTGCATTTTTTAAGCCAAAGGGCATGACTAGCCATTCATAGATACCTNTATGATCATAAACAATGTATCCCAAGTATTGGACCCTGTTCATGCCAAAAGAGATTTTTTCCAAGTTGGCATAAATCTTGTGTTGCCGCAGAGTGCTCAAAACCTGTTGAATATGCCACATGTGCTCCTCCCACATTCTGCTGAAGATGAGGATGTCATCCAAATATACTACCACAAAGGATTTGGTGAAGGGTCTCAATACATCATCCATCAACCTCATGAAAGTGGCTAGTGCATTTTTTAAGCCAAAGGGCATGACTAGCCATTCATAGATACCTTCTTTAGACTTGAAAGTTGTCTTCCATACATCAATTGGTTCGATGGGAACCTAGTGGTAGCTAGACTTTAGGTCAATCTTGCTGAATAATTTTTCCCCCTTGAGTTGGTCAAGAAGGTCATCAATCATGGTAATAGGGTAGTGTTTCCTGACTGTGATTTTGTTTAAGGCTCTGTAATCAATGCAGAGTCACCAAGTTCCATCCTTCTTCTACACCAGTATAATCGGTCTTCTGCAAGGGGAGGAGTTGGCTCTTATGTGACCCTTTTGAAGAAGATCTTGGATCTAGTGCCTGATTTCGTCATTATCCATCAGTGAGCATTGATATACTGGTCCATTAGGTAGAGGTGCATCAGGGATCCGATCAATTAGATGCTTGTCTTGGCAGTGTGTCGGTACCCTTGTAGGTGAGGAAAATATGTCTTTGTATTCTTCTACGATCTCGTTCACTTGCTTCTACTGAAAAGAGGGGTGTTGTGTAGAGGCCACAGATGTGGCATCAACCATTTTCTTACTATGATCATGGATCACAAAGAAGATGAACTTCCCGGTCTATGAAATGACCTTACTGCATTTCTTAGCAGAGATTAAGGAAATAGCAATAGGAGATGCTACCTCTAGGATCTTGTACAATTGTCTACCCAAAGTAATAATAACATTGCGGGGTCTAGAGTCATACACAACATGAAACCTCAAAAAATATGGTTGTCCTAAAGGAACATCACAAACTTCAAGGGGAGCAATATCACACAGTACCTCATCTTTGAAAGGCTTGATGTCGTAGGGCAGACAAAAATGTTGGCTGACACAGAGATATCTTCCTTGACGAAGCTAGCCGATGGTGTAAGGTTGTGGGTGTGGTGTCATTGGAAGTTAGAGCCACTTGATGACCTCTGTTGAAATCAAGTTCTTGTGACTACCACTGTCCACAATGAAATTAATTGAAGCCCCCTTGACCCACATCTGCGAGTGAAAGAAGTGTTCCTCTTCCACTGGTTCTTTGGGTTCGCTTGGCCAGAATTTGGTAATAGAAACAATAACACTAGGTTCAACATCAATAATCTGCTTCCCTCCTTCAAGATTTGACTCAGAATAAGAATCAGCCTCTGACTCGGAAACCTTCAAATCGGCCACGAGAGACTTCTTGGAGCGTCATTCTTCGGTGTTGTGCCAAGGAATTTTATGGTACTCACACCATCTCCCCATGTCCTTCTTCATCTTCTCATTGCCCTTCATGTGTTTTGTCTTGGACTGATTGTCCTGAGGGAGGCCATCTTGACTTGGTCCCTTGCTGTGTGGGTTGGCGCTACCTTTTCCCTACTTCGGTTGTGAGGGGTTTGCAGATCCAAAATCTTGTCATTTCTGCTTAAATTTATGCTCGATCTTGACAATGTATCTATAATCCATGCCCAATGAGGTGATGTCCAGGAACTCCATTTTTGTTTGAATGTATCTATGCAAACAACTGTGGTATTTGAGCACCAAATGATGCTCAGAGTCTTTGATGTCCAATTTGGTGCATAGGGTATGGAAAATATTGGTGAAATTTTGTACTGTCTGTCCCCTTTCTTGACGTAGGGTGGTCCATCTGGTGTACTAGTCCTCGTAACTTCCAACAAGGTAGTATTGTTCTTTAATGGTGTCCCGGAAGGAATCCCATGTAGGGGAAACCAAAAAAATTATAGATTCCTCCATGGCACTTTGCTCAGAGTAAGTATCCCACTAGTCTTTAACATGGGGAACGACCTTGAGGAGTGCAAAAATGATCTTTTCCCTATCAAAAAAATAGTGGACCGAAAAATATCCTTCGAGCATATTCAACCATTTATCTACATCATCTGCATCTATCAGTCCTTCAAATAATGGAATATCAAAATTTACATGTACCTTGAAGGGGGTTGCATGGTTGCTTGATGAAGATGCTTCTCTTGTGGGAAGCCTTCGAAGGATCTATGTGAAGTTGTCCATTTTTTCGTTCCTTTGTCACGCGAGGGCTTCCTCGAGCAACATTTTAATAGGATCTCCTGCTCCATCATCTTTATTTTCATACCCCATGGGTTTTTTTGGGGCTTGGTGCAACCGATCTTGTAATGGCTCGATTGGTTTGAGTCCCAACTTCTTGTACCGAGATCCTGTCAAGTACATGCACGAAGAAAAATAAATGAAGAGCAGACCGCTTTGATACCACTGATCCGTATTTAGGAGCGGGATGAACTGATTAATAGACTGAATACAATAAACATAGATATATGAATAATAACAAAAATATCCAATGAACAATATCTTTTATTAAATAATGAAATAAGTTGAAACTGTAAAACTACAGAACCGAAACACTTGCTCGAATGGTGGTAGCTATCTCTAAGAAGAGATGTGGCTGCTATGCACATCTGTCTAAGAAGAATGGATTACAATGAGACTCCATAGGCCTTTTTGATATTACTCATGAATGACAAAACCCTAGACATCCAAAAACCTAACCCTCGAAAGTGAAACGCCAAAAGTCATGTGGACCTTATGGGTAAGTTGGTGTAATTTGGTACCTCAACTTCCAAGGGTCGTAACTTTTGCATACGACCTTCGTTTTAGGTGTGTGACAACCCGTTGGAAAGGTATTTTAGAGAAATACACATTCCACCATCAAACTCTGTCTATGTCTACATTTTGACTATGGCGAGACAAAAAAACAATGTTTAGGTCCCCAAAACAACTCTGGAAGTACAACAAGATGTGCTTACATGAAAAGATACAAAATAAGCTAGTTGGATTAGGCGAGAGGCCACCTGTATCCACCTGGAGGATGTGTGGGGCTTCAGACAACCCCAGAAGTGTAGAACCCACAATTACAAAGAAGTATAGAAGAACTTGTTGAACAAAAAATGGACACGAGGAGCCAGTTGGAATAGGTGGGTGGCCACCAATATCCACCTCGATCAATCCTCCCCCCTTAGGAAGCAATGGTCTCCATTGCATTGAGTTCTCCCATTAGGTGAGGAAAATTATGTTGGATTTTTCCCCGGTTGAGCCACTTGATTTGGTGTAGGAGTTTCCCTGCCTTGACAACCCAATAAAGATGGATTCATTGTTGGCGAGTGCCCTTGACCCGTGTGTCCACTATCTGATTAGTGGATGTCTATTCCATACAGTCAGGGTTGAGCTCTGTTGGTTTCATTTGTTCTGCAATCTCATAGGTGTCCAATAATGGGGGAAAATATGGCCGAAGGAGGTCCACGTTGAATACTGGATGCAGAACAAGGAAGGGTGGAGTGTTGAGCTCAAAAGAATTGCTACCCACAGCCTTGGTGATAGTGTAAGGCCCATAAATAAGTGGGTGAACCTTCCAATCGGGCCCGGTGAGACACTCCTTCTGCAAATGTAACCATAATTAGTCGCCAACCTTAAACTGGTGGGGTACCTTGTGTTGATCATGGTGTTTCTTTTACTTACCATTGGATTTATGCAAAATCTCCTGGACCTATTGACGGATGTATTGAATCCACTCAATGGATCTGGTGGCTTTGTCGATCACAGACTAATCACGTGAAAATTCTATATGTGTGGTTTGAACATCTAGTGAGCATAGTTGTGCAATAACGCCTTGATGACCCTTTTTCAATAATTTTTTCATGCCATTAGAGATTATCACCTTACCTGGTTTCCCTGTGATACCTCTTAACTCAATTTATTTTCCTTCCAATGAAAATCTCATGAAAAGTTCTTGAAAATTAAAATCCATTGTTCCTAATGATTGTAACCATTGG
>SNQJ01S0039071.1:128001-157977 GCA_010110895.2 Picea sitchensis
TGCAGCTATGTATGTTGGCGAGTATTGTATTCTGAGAGAGGAGACTGTGAGAGAAAGAAGAGGAAGTTACAACGGGTTTTGCTGTAGGTTGTATCCCTTCATTTTGCTGGATAATAATAAATAAAGGACCTGACAATTTCTCTGGAGGACGTAGCCCACACTGGGTGAACCACGTAAATCTGTGTCTCTCTTATATTGTGTATCTTCTGTGTTTTATTTCCGCATTTGTTTTATTTTATTGCTCAGTGATCCTGTTTTTCTAACATTGGTCACCTGGCTAAGGGCCCATGCAATATGGGAGAATCCCAACACGAACTGTCGGTAGAAATTGGCGTGTCCCAAGAAGCTTCGAAGCTCGATTTGTGTGGTCAGGGTTAGCCAGTGACAAATGACTTGGATCTTAGTTGGATCAACATGTACCCCATGCTCATCAACAATGTAGCCCAGGTATTGGACCGTGTTCATGCCAAAAGAGAATTTTTCCAAGTTGGCATCGAGCTTGTGTTGCCGCAGAGTGCTCAAAACCTGTTGAATATGCCGCATGTGATCCTCCCATGTTCTGCTGAAGATGAGGATGACATCCAAATATACTACCACAAAGAAGTTTGTGAAGGGTCTCAATACATCGTCCATTAACCTCATGAAAGTGGTTGGTGCATTTGTTAAGCCAAAGGGCATGACTAACCATTCGTAGAGACCTTATTTAGACTTGAAGGCTGTCTTCCAGACATCAGTTGGTTTGATGGGAACCTAGTGGTAGCCAGACTTCAGGTCAATCTTGTTGATGAAATTTCCCCCCTTGAGTTGGTCAAGAAGGTCATCAATCCTAGGAATGTGGTAGCAGTTCCTGACTATGATTTTGTTTAAGTCTTTGTAATCAACGCAGAGTCGCCAAGTCCTGTCCTTCTTCTGCACTAGTACAATCAAGCTTCCGCAAGGGGAGGAGATGGGTGTGATGTACCTCTTTTGAGGAATACCTTGGATCTGACGCCCGATTTCATCATTCTCCATCAGTGAGTGCTGATAGACTTTTCCATTAGGTAGAGGTGTGTTGGGGGTCAGATCAATTGGATGCTTGACTTGGCAGTGTGTCGGTACCCCTGTAGGTGAGGCGAAGATGTCTTTGTATTCTTCCATGATCTCGTCCACTTACTTCTGCTGAAAGGAGAGGCATTGTGTAGAGGCCACATATGTGGCGACAACCTTCTGCTTACCGTGAGCACAAATCATAAAGAAGATGAACTTCCTGGTCTGTGAAATGACCTTACTGCATTGCTTAGCAGAGATTAAAGAAATAGCAGTAGGCGACGCCACCTTTGGTATCCTGTACAATTGTCTACCCAAAGTAATAATAACACTGTGGGGTCTAGACTGATACACAACATGACGCTTCCAAAAATATGGTTGTCCTAAAATAATATCACAAACTTCAATATGAGCAATATCACACAATACCTCATCTTTGAAAGGCTTGATGTCGTAGGGCAGACGACATTGTTCACTGACACAAAGATCTCTTCCTTGACGAAGCTAGCTGATGGTGTAGGGCTATGGGTGTGGTGTCATTGGAAGGTTCAATCGCTTAATGACCTCTACTAAAATCAAGTTCTTCTGACTACTGCTATCGACCATGAAATGAATCAGAGCCCCCTTGACCCACATCTGCGAGTGAAAGGGGTGTTCCCCTTCCTCCGGTTCTTCTGGTTCGCTTGGCCGGACTTTGGTGGTAGCGACTGTGGCACTGGGTTCAACATTGATAATCCGCTTCCCTCCTTCAGGATTTGACTCGGAATCAGAATTTTCCTCTGACTCGGAAGCCTGCAGCTCGACCACGAGGGATTGCTTGGAGCGACATTCGTCGATGTTGTGCCAAGGAATTTTATGGTACTCACACCATTTCCCCATGTCCTTCTTCGTCTTCTCGTTGCCCTTCTTGTGTTGTAGCTTGGACAGATTGTCCTGAGGGCGACCATCTCAACTTGGTCCCTTGTTGTGTGGGTTGGGGTTGCCTTTGCCCTGCTTTAGCTGTGAGGGGTTTGCAGATCCAAACTCTCACCGTTTCTGCTTAAATTTATGCTCAATCTTGACAACGTATCTATAAGACGTGCCCAATGAGGCGATGTCTAGGAACTCCATTTCTGTTTGAATGTATCTATGCAAACAACTGTGGTATTTGAGCACTAGATGAAGCTCAGAATATTTGATACCCATTTTGGTGCGTAGGGTATGGAAAATTTTGGTGAAGTCTGGTACTGTCTGGTCCCTTTCTTGACATAGGGTTGTGCATCTGGTGTACTGGTCCTCGTAGCTTCCAACAGAATAGTACTATTCTTTAATGGTGTCTCGGAAGGAATCCCATGTAGGGGACACCAAAAAAATTGAAGATTCCTCCACGACCCTTTGCTCAGAGTAAGTATCCCACCGGTCTTTAACATGGAAAATGACCTTGAGGAGTGCAAAAGTGATCTTTTCCCGATCGGAAAAATTGTGGACCGGAAAATATCCTT
The DNA here is from genome assembly GCA_010110895.2 of Picea sitchensis. NCBI lineage: Eukaryota > Viridiplantae > Streptophyta > Pinopsida > Pinales > Pinaceae > Picea > Picea sitchensis. The sequence continues at coordinate 130,509 of SNQJ01S0039071.1, forward strand.
CGAGCAGATTCAACCATTTATCTACAACATCCGCATCTATCAGTCCTTCAAATAATGGAATATCAAAATTTACCCGTACCTTGAAGGGGGTTGCATGGCCACTTGATGAAGATGCTTCTCTCGTGGGCAACCGTTGAAGGATATGCGTAGAGTTGTCCATCATTTCGTTACTTTGTCATGCAAGGGCTTCCTCGAGCAACATTTTGATAGGATCTCCTACTCCATCCTCTTTATTTTCGTCTCCCATGGGTTGTTGTCGGGCTCAGCATGACCGATCTGGTAATGACTCGATTGGTTTGTGTCCCAACGTCTTGTACCCAGACCTTGGCAGGGACATGCATGAAGAAAAATAAATGAAGAGCAGACCGCTATGATACCACTAATCCAGATTTAGGAGCGGAATGAACTGATTAATAGACTGAATACAATAAACACAGAGATCGAAAGAATAACTCAAATATCTAGTGAACAATATCTTCTATTAAATAATGAAATAAGTTGAAATTGTAAAACTGCAGAACTGAAACTTGCTCTAATGGTGGTAGCTATCTCTGAGAAGAGATGTGGCTGCTATGCACATTTGTCTGAGAAGAATGGAATACAATGAGGCCCCAGAGGCCCTTTTCATATTACTCATGAATGCCAAAACCCTAGACATCCAAAAACCTAACCCTAGAAGGTGAAACGCCAAAAGTCATGTGGGCCCTATGGGTAAGTTGGTGTAATTTGGTACCTCAACTTCCTAGGGTCGTAACTTTTGCATACGACCTTCGTTTTAGGCGGGTGATAGCCCGTTGGAAAGTTCTTTCAGATATCTACACATTCCATTGTTAGACTTTGACTTTGTCTGCAATCTAATTGTGGTGAGTAAAGAAAACATCGTTTAGGTCCCCAAAACATCCCTAGAAGTACAACAAGATGTGCTAACATGAAAACATACAAAATAAGCCAGTTGGATTAGGCGAGAGGCCACTAGTATCCAGCTGGAGAATGTGTGAGGCTTCAGATAGCCCCAGAAGTGTAGAATTCACAATTATAAAACAATACAAAAAGACGTGCTGAATAAAAAACAGACATGAGGAGCTAGTTGGAATAGGTGGGTGGCCACCAATATCCACCTGGATCAACGAGAGGCACCGAGCTTCTATATCAACTGTCCCAAGTATTAGGGGCCTTTGCCTCTTGTTGAGGCCTTGGTTTCCAACTTGTGGCATCTCTCTGTTGTCTAGAAAACTGAGGTCTGGGAGTAGATTGATTTCTTTCCACTCTAGTTAAACGACCCATAATCTAATTCTGCACTTGGATAAACTGAGTATTCATTTGGTCTATCTTCTGAGTTAAGAGGGAAACCAGATCAAGAGAAATATTGTTGGAAACCTTAATCTTTGCTTCTTCTTTGACATGAGGGTAGTGAAAAGGTTCCACCCTTGAATCAAGGAATTTTTCTTCAATATCGACACTGTACTCCTTGGCTTGTGCCAATGATGTGGGCTTTTTGTCTTTGAGAATGAATCAAAACTTCCCTTCAAAAGAATTCATGTAAAGTAGACGAACTCATGGTGTTGTAGGATGAAAATATGCTGGAATATGATTGTACAAGCTGTTAAATATGGTATTGAATTCCTTTACTGTTTCATTCTCCTTTTTCTTTATCTGATTAAACTAAGCCCCGAGCGTCCCACCATCTACCTTTTTTGATCATCTATACTTGAATAAGTTGGCAAAATCTTCGTAGGACGTGAGATGATTGTCAGGGATCCCTATGAACCAATCAAGAGCTTCTTCAGTCAATGATGAGGCAAATAACTTCATGGCCACATCTTCATGCTCAATACCAGCATTGTCCATGTCTCGGACCATGAAAAAAAGATGTTCCTTGACAATTATCACACTGTTTCCTGAGAACTTTGGAAACCACTTGTTGACTTATGTTGGCATTGTATTAGGGTACCCTTGGATGTTGGATATGTCGAGAGGTTTGTAGAGGTCTTTTTCCCAAGGGTGAGCCATTGGAGCAAGAGGAAGGGTACTATGGAAAAGGGTTTTAACAACGAGAGACTTGAGAGGAGGCCTTCTTTGGTAGACCTTAGAAGGCTTGAACCTCTCAGGGGGAAAAGGTTTGGGAAAGGAAGGGTTTTGGGAAGGTAGAGTCACCATATGAGATTCAATATGATCTCATCAAGAAAGGTGGATAGGGAACGTCCCTTGGGTGGAGTCGCCAGGAAAGATAAGGGAAAGGCTTTGGGATAGCTTGTCAAAGTGTCGTTAGGGTTTCGAAGAGGATTCAAAATCTCCCTGGCAACGACGCCAAAATGTTATCTCACAAGTTGTAGGTTGGGGAAATCTTGACCCAACCACCAAATGGTGACAACTGAGAGGTCATATACCCATTGTCACCTTAGGCAGGTCTCCCCATCACTTTAGAGGTGAGTTAGTCACCTCAAGAGGGGAATCACGATGAACCTAGGGGGAATGAGATGAAAATATGATGAACACGGATATGGAGTCCCTAAAGGTAAATTCTAAATGGTATGAAGGTCTTGGAAAGGAGTCTTGGGAAGGTCCAAGGGTTGCCAAGTATGTTGAGTAACCTGCAAATGATGAAGTACCTTCCCGAGACACAAGAAAAATAAGCATATATTGAAATATAATCAATTGGACAAGCAAGTTTAGCTTGTTGTCACTAATAGAAGTTGTTAGTAACAATGTATATCAACAATAAAATTTCACAATAAGCTGCAAGATAAATGCTAGAAATCGAGTGGAAGATACAAGAGAAATACTAGCTAAACACTAGCAAAACTCAAGATATAAGACCAATATACTAGCATGAAAAGACAAGGTTGTTGTAAACACTTCCTGCAACAAATTATATCAGCCTTATGGCTGTAACAATAATTTGTTTACAGCAAGAAAATCAGCCACTAAAACTCCTCCAAACTTTGCCAAAAAGTGCGCTGGAGCAAGTAAGACAAGTGTGCAAACTTTGGGCAATTTCCAGTGGTTGATAAGAGAGTTATTAAGCAATTGAGTTAGGGTTTTCTGCAGCCCTAATGGCTGAAGATGTAAATTTATAACATCAGCAATAACTTTCCCTTTGATGGGGATTCCCTAGTGGCTGTGAGGTGCTCAAGGCCCAAGGAACACAATCCAAGTTGCAAAAATTAAATATGACATGAAATTACATTTTCGAATGCAATATTTTGTTTCTCCAATGAAAAAATAGTGCCTTTAGTTATGGGCTAATGGGGTCAAGAAGAAATATCTAGGATTACGAAATCCTTGGGGGTGTAAATCCTCTTACTTCCCAAGGTAAGTAACCTATCTAGGGTTTGAATATGAGGGGTGTAAATCCTCTTTCTTCCTCAACAAAACCCTTGCAAAAGAACTTGATAAAATGGTGGAAACTAGGATAGGGGTGTATATCCATATACTCCCTATCTAGCCTTGGCCAAAACAACCTAAACTTGAATTACAAATGATAAAAACAAGGTAAAGAAACGATACCATTCAAGAAAAAGCCTTAACATGCCAAAGTAAACCTCCACAATAGCAAGAAAGTGACTTCCTAAGGATAGCGCACCATCATCATCATTCAACCATAACCAAGAAAACATTATTCCATAGCATCGAAGGCAAAATAATCTAAGTGTAGCGAAAATTTCAGACCAAGTACTTCTCACAAGAGGGAGAGTTATGTTAAAACGAGATTTTATGATCTCTTATTTATACAAAATGTCACTAAGGTAGTTTGTCCACATAATTAAGGGTAAACCACAAGACGAGGGGTGAACAACTCTGATCTTGCCCCTTTTACAAGGTAATATTAAACAATTCACTTTAATTTCACTTTTGCATAAAAAAAATCCCTAGTTATATGGACGTCACCCCTTTAAGGGACATTGTGGCACTAGGAGAAGGTCGTTGGTGATGGAGGGGTGTAGAAAGGCTTCCCAAAGCCACATGTCGAGTATCCCAACAACTTCCTTCATGATCAAGGCTCAAGCCCCTCAAAATTTCCTTGTGCCAATGCATGTCAACCTCACCACCAAACCCTAACCCCCCTAGGTGACATCATGCCTCAAAAGGTGACGTTTTCCTCTCCTAGGCAAAATGTTTGGCATGTGGGGGTAGGGTTATGTCGTCCAAGTCATCTTCTAGGCCTTCAAAGTTTGATCTCTCTCATCCGACATGTGGGCCCTTGACATCCACCTGTGGGCTTCAAGCCCCATGGAAGCCCCATGGAAGCCCAAGCTAGGCTTGTTCTTCCAAAACTGTCCACCAAATAGGTCCTGCAAAGACAAGTAAGCACGCCCCCCAAGGATCTGAAGTGATAACATCATGATAAGTGAATCCAATCAGTAAATGAGCCACCTAAGCATGTGCATCAAATATCACTATGTCCAACAATTAAGCGCTCAAAGACATTATGTGACTTGTCAAGCTTTAATATGGGAGGGTTGATGAGGTGTCCTATTGGGTATATCTTGCCCTAGGTCAAGGAGAGTTTCCAAGAGATCCCTATCTAAGCCATGTAAAGTGAGTGAAGTGGTTAGGGTCAATACTCAATGGGCATAGGGCTCATGACATACAAGAGGTCGTAGTGTCTCATTCATGGGTTCCTTTGTAGAGGGAGTGTGGTACCTTCGTTTGCAATGCACTTTTTCCAAGCCCATTATTTTTCCATTCTTTCTTTCATAATTTTAAGGAAAAGTTGAAGGCCACTGCCTTGGTGTGGTGTCTAGATAATGGCAGTGTCACCCACAAATACCTAATGGAAATGAGAAGTTTGGCTCGTAATGAGACTACCTTTCTCTCAGCCATGCAATTGAGAGTCATTACCCTAGCTTGGTGACTAGATGATGGTAATGTCATACCACTAGATATTCATGGACATGATAGGACAAGTCATGATGAGACCTCCTATCCTCCAACTAACCTTTTAAGCATTCTTAATCATATTTCTTATAGGTCCCCCTTTTCTCAAAGATAAGCATTTCATTGCTTTCTTGGGTGATGGTTGGGAGAAGATTCTAGAGGGTTCATACATAGGATTTTATCTTTTATCCAACATCAATCCATTTGGGCTTTCATCCCCTTCTTCCCATAGAATGAGGGACAACCCCTTCTTGGGTCAATACACCCTAAAATCCCAATAGATAAGAAAATGGGGGGAAATAGCAATGCAAAGTGGTAAGTCTGGTCGGGAACGATATGATGGATCTTCAAAGGAGTTACTAGTAGCAAAGCCATCCCCAAGGAAGGCCACTTACTAAGGCACAATGTCAACCACCAAGGTGAAGCAAGGCAAAATGAATAATGTCCAAGCATATATAATGAAATCTAAAGCAATATAAGATACACCATACTTAAATGCCTCAAATATTAAAATGATGCTCACCATAATACTGACTTGTCCCTCATGGAGCAAGGCCCATTGCCTTCCGGAAGCCAGTTGGTGTGGTGGATGCAATATGAAAATATGCAACCTTTGTGGTGGTGAGAAGGGTCTCCATATGTGAAAAAGGATGTTGCTGATCATGTAGTCTCTTGACACTCCATATCTGCAACCTGAGGGCCTCAAGACATAATCTCCTTAGTTATCCACAAAATGGGGATAATAGTTGATACATTGTTCCAAAAGTGAAAAAATTGCAGACATCTTCACCAAAGTGTTTGGATGAGAAAAGTTTGAAAAGTTCAAAAATATGATTTGACATACAAACACTCCTTCATATTAAGGTGGGGAATGTTAGATACCTATGTATACCTAATCCTTAGGATTATGGTATATTGTGAATATTGTTGCAAATATCAATTTAGGAGAAATATTAAGAATAATAGATGAATGCCAAGAGTCATTGGACCTCTTGGAAGATGAAGCCAAGAGTCATCTCTCAATGTTTTTATGTATGAATCACATTAATAAAATTCAATCCATGGAGTTATTCAATCCTTTCCCCATCATTTTGTTGTTGGAGTCTCTCCAATTATTTCAACACTCATCCCTTTGGAAGTGTATATGGAACAATGATGGATTACCTAAAATAAATACTTTATGTTGGATATTGGTCCATGGGAAGATTCTAACAATGAAAATTATGAAGAAAAGAGGGATTAACAATACTTCTCAATGTGAAATATGTGCAGGGGCGAAAGAATCAATTCAACACTTATTTTTTAAGTGTAGCTACTCCAAAGAAGTTTGGTTGTGCACCTATGTAGGGATAAGTCATTGATTCCATTGGCCAAATACATGGGAGAAGATGTTCATTCTTTGGAGTAAAAACTATTAGGGGACCTTAAAAAAAAAGAACATCTTTAAGAGGGTGTGGATGGCTCTTCCAAAATTTATTTGTTAGAATATATGGTTGGCTAGGAAAAAAGTGATCTTCGACAATGAGTGGAATAAGCATGCACTAATATAAAATATGGCTAAATCCTTCTTCTCAAAATACCTTCAAACCACAATCAAAAGAAAGGATCAAGTGTTGGACAACTTTGAAGAGATTTGGATGAAATAATTCAATTTGTGTCCTAAAGCTTCTAATTCATTGATTCCCAAAGTAGGTAGGCGTCCTTAGTGGCAAGTAAGAATGGAGAAAAAATATTTTCAACTATGGAGAATGTAGCAACAATCATTCTGCCTCTTTTTCAATGGGGTTTCAGGGAACAATCCAGCGACGACGAGTGTTCGAGGGGAGTCTTCACAATCAGGGATGAAATCCAATAGCTTCTTATGCCTAGGCTTTAGGGAACGTTTCGAATAATTTGGTTAAGGAATATGCCTTGTGGTGTGGCCTCTTTATAGCCAAGAGTCAAGTGCAAGAAGCTTATCAGTCTTTGGAGATTCAATACTTGTCATCAAAGCAATGATTGGTCAATCCAACCCCAAAGGATCTAAGTTAAAACTAGTCATTTCCAGAATCAAGCAAGAACTCACTCTCTTCAAAAGAGTCTCCTTCTTCCACATAAAACAAGACTTGAATGATCAGGAGGAAGATAATTGGGCTAAATTTACTTTCGAGCTTAGTCCTGGAACCTTATTTAAAAATGGTGTTTATGACTATAGGTCAATCCCCTAAATTCATGAATAAGTGGGTATTAATGAGCACCAATTTCAACATGAAGAATTCATTGTTAGGAAGTTGGCCAAGCCCTGAGAAAGGCAGTTCATGGCCTTGGGAAAGGCAGTTCATGGCCTCGTGAAAGGCGGTTCATGGAATTCCAATAATTTTTCCCTTATGCAAAGTAATAGCAGTCTCTTGGTTATTGAATTCCACGTAATGCTCCAGTACAATCAATGTGGAACTATGGAAGATTTGAGGTTCATGTAGATAAGTATTTTAGGATGGGCTATTTCTTTGAGCCTCTTGGTATGTGGTTTGAATGAGTTTCTTAGTTCTCTCTAGCATGGATTTCTTGTAAATTTGTGTGTTTATGAGAGGTTGGTCTTTCTAGTTCACCGCCATTTTTCCTCTTTGGATCATGCCCTTTTCCTTGTTGAGGTCCCTGCGACCGGAGGATACGATTTAGGAAGGTGGTGGTGTGTGAGGGTTCTAGCATCATCCAATTTGGGGGATATTCTACACGAAATGTGTAAGAATTTGGGAGTCTTCCCTCCTCAGAAATTTGTAATTATTTTTTTCATCTCATCTCTCGCAATTAGGCTATGCACAAAACATAATTCTTTCCTTTTCGTTTCACATTCCTCATGTGTTGGTCAAAGGATTTTAAATTTCATGTGAATGCGATAGAACCATGGGTCTTGGTAATTTTTTTTGTAGATTTCACTACATGCTCTGTCTCTGGAAACAAGGTTTTGCATTATTTTTGGTTTCAAGACCTCTATTTAGTGTTCATGGTATTCAGGTTTGGTGCATTTGATACTGGAAAATCAACTTGTATTTCAAGTATTTCACTAGTTTTGTTGATTTTGACTCTTCGGTTATCAAAGGAAGATTTGTCATGGATAACGCTGACGTTCGAAAAATCTATGGAGTTTTATGTCACCATGAGGAGATAACCCATGAAAACATCAATACTTCAGTGGTAGTTTCCTCAAAAAATTCAGAATTGGAACATGCCTGTAACTCTCAAAATGCCATCATAATGAGTATATTGTTGCTCTAGAAACAAAGGTTAGACTCTCTTGAAATTTAATGTAATAGGTTGTGAAGTTTCTCTCTCTCACCCAACACATGGAATCTCTTTATATGGCATCCAATAATCAAGGAACCAAAAATTCACTCCAAGATGTGCCAAAAGAAGATGAGATGGCTCACCAGTTCAGAGATCCAATGGAAATTGAAATTCCAAGTTCCCCTTAATCTGATGAGGGGCAAGAAGAGGAAGGAAGTGTTCATATTTGTCATCCGTGACATGTATTTTTGAGTAATCTTAATTTTGGGTGTCTATGTAAAACATGCCACCTGTAGGCTTACTTGGAATCCTAGTTTGGTAGTTTCACTATAACTTTTTGATGTAATTTCATAAACCTGTTATATCTCATGGAAGGTTAAGGGAATCATCCNTGGAAACAAGGTTTTGCATTATTTTTGGTTTCAAGACCTCTATTTAGTGTTCATGGTATTCAGGTTTGGTGCATTTGATACTGGAAAATCAACTTGTATTTCAAGTATTTCACTAGTTTTGTTGATTTTGACTCTTCGGTTATCAAAGGAAGATTTGTCATGGATAACGCTGACGTTCGAAAAATCTATGGAGTTTTATGTCACCATGAGGAGATAACCCATGAAAACATCAATACTTCAGTGGTAGTTTCCTCAAAAAATTCAGAATTGGAACATGCCTGTAACTCTCAAAATGCCATCATAATGAGTATATTGTTGCTCTAGAAACAAAGGTTAGACTCTCTTGAAATTTAATGTAATAGGTTGTGAAGTTTCTCTCTCTCACCCAACACATGGAATCTCTTTATATGGCATCCAATAATCAAGGAACCAAAAATTCACTCCAAGATGTGCCAAAAGAAGATGAGATGGCTCACCAGTTCAGAGATCCAATGGAAATTGAAATTCCAAGTTCCCCTTAATCTGATGAGGGGCAAGAAGAGGAAGGAAGTGTTCATATTTGTCATCCGTGACATGTATTTTTGAGTAATCTTAATTTTGGGTGTCTATGTAAAACATGCCACCTGTAGGCTTACTTGGAATCCTAGTTTGGTAGTTTCACTATAACTTTTTGATGTAATTTCATAAACCTGTTATATCTCATGGAAGGTTAAGGGAATCATCCTGATGTGTTGCTTGCTTCTACGACAACCTTTTTTTGAATGAATATAAATTGTGTTTCAGTTAAAATAAAATAAAATATGCCCTATACCTTTACTAGATGACAACTTGGTGGTTGTTACTTGATCATCATTTAAAATGCATATTTTTCAAACCAAGGGATCTTTGGGAGGAGCATACATCTATCCCTAGGACACCCACTTCAACCCCCCCTATGCACAATTTGGTGACCCCTTTTCCTATTGGGATGACCCAACCAATCCCAACATCTATGGCTTATAAAGTATTTCCACAACCTACTATTTTCCATGACATCTACATCATTGTTACCTCTATAATGATGTAGCAACAAGAAAATTCTACATGTACCTTTTTGCAACGGTCTTATTGATGGCAAATTGTGTATGCCTTTTATGTTTTTTCCCTTGGTGTCTTTGATAATGCGCTTGCTCAAATTTATGTTGTAGATAATGTAGACAATGATGACAATGTCTCCCACTCCATGGATGAAATTATTTGTAGTATCATAGATGGTGCAAAAGACTCCATATAGCCCAACCTAAGCCAATATGTGAAGTTTTTGAACCAATTCATCAATACAGTTCAAAAGACTCCTTATTCCCAATTTCTTTTGGCATTTATTTTTGAGCAATACTTATTTCATTTCCAATTTTTCATCTCAAATTGTTCACACCATGTGTATGTACTTCACACCTTAACCATATATGCTTGGTTCATGACCCCAAGTTGAACATTAAAAAATTAACAACTTAAATCATAATTAACTAAAATTTTCACTTGAGGATGAAAATAATCTTATAGTCAAGTTAGGATTCTGGGGATAGGCATCCAAACAATTTTCCACGATCATTTACATTGAGACATAGTTATTATCTTTTACGGGGATTTAAAATCCTTTTTATTGGATGTGGTCAAGGTTAGTTTAGCAATGGGGTGCACTCATGGCCATCAATGCAAAGGTTGGAGTTGGTAGTTTAATGAAGCAAAACTAGTTGTTTTAACCTATTGTTCAACCCCTCGACTGTTGGAGGCAAAACCATTTACATGTATTTGTGAATACGTAGCTTAATGGATGGTTAGTCACATATTCCTACTAGGTGGATTTCATGGGATTGAGGAGGTTGTAGATTTTGACCTTGTACAATTAATTATTGCAAACAAATTCTTAATAAAACAAAAAATATATAATGGCAAACACACACATTACATTATATTTTTACCCTGGAAACCTAAACCGGGAAAACCAACAACCTTTTTAGAGTCGCACCTCTAATATTTTGTTCATCATATTCTTCATTTCTTACAATACAATATGCATATAAGATCCTACAACATCCAAACCCATAATCCATTGACCCAGATTAGTTAACAACCCTAATTCCTTAATCGGAATTAGAAAACCATCGACAAAATCCATGTGCCGAAAAACTGTCAAAACAGACGGAAAAAAGCAGACCATTTTTTTTTTCTCTGGGGATCCCTCCCCCAATCCCCTCAACCCTCCTGGCTAGGGGGTGCTAAGCACCACCCATACCCCCTTTGCTCCCATATCAATGTACAATACATGGGATTAATTTTGCAAATAATATAACATATACCCAACATAGGCACTTGAGACAGATAAATGTTGGCCATTAGGACTTGCCACTGGGAGTTTCCCCTAATTCCCCTCACTCTAATGATCTCTATTGATATACCTTCACTCGCTCCTTCAATGGACTTCATCCTTTTTCATTGGAGTGATTGGAAGGCCCTATCACTATATATGATTTGAGAAAAAGGTTGTTAATTAGAGTCTTTAGACAACATCTTTCTTTTTTCAAAACCATAGGATGATTTTTTTTACATCAAAGCATTACATTGTTGTGCTTTATTAAAACACACTTAAAAAAATTTGTTGCACCATCTGAGAACATAGTTTCAATTTAGGTGCATTTCATTTTGAAGTATTATGTTTTTTCACAACACTAGTCCTTTGACCTACTTCTTCACCATTATAAGAAATCCGTAAGTCTTAACATTTATAACCCTTAATCCATATAATCCTAAACACCTATTACACTTAATCCCTAACCCATTTTACCCAAAAACCATAACCCTTATAAACCTTAACCAATATGACCCCTAGCTAATATAAATCCTAAACCATATAACCCATAATTCCCTCCCCCTTACTGATTGTAAACACTAAATAATAACCCTTGTAACCTAACCCTTATAATAATGAACCTCGATAACCATTATATTCCCTAACAAGTAGGTTGTATAAATATATAACCTCAATTCACTCCATACCCCTAACTTGTATCCACTTAAACCCCTATAGCCTTTAACCGCCATTACCCTCAAACCCTACCCCACAATCCCCAACCCTGAGCCCTTATAGCTATTAACCTTTATAGCCCTTATGTCCTATTAACCCATATCATTCTTAACTCCCATTACCCTTAAACTCTACCCAATAACCCCCAACCATGAACCTTTACAATTATTATTCCATATAATCCCTAACTCCTTATGCCTATCACCCATAACCTATATCATGTATAATCCATAACCATTATAACCCCTAACCACTATAACCTTTAATTAGTAACACTTTTTACAGATAACCCTTAACCTTAACATGCTTTGCCAATATCTTGATGAAACTGCAATTGCTAGCCCCTAACTACAGACCCATATAACACCTAAGACACACACACACACACACACACACACACACACACACACACACACACAGAACCCTTATAACTTGTAACCCTCATCAAATATTAACCCCAAATAACTATAACCCCGAACTCATATAACCCTAAACCCTAAAATTCATATTATATATAAACATTAACCCTAAATTACACTACTACAATATAGGGCCATAGTGTCATTATAGTCCTTCAATCCTCTAGTTGATTTGTTTTCTTAGTGCACATCAACTTTTTTGCATTGTGTTTTGTGCATCAAGTTTGCATTTTCTTTGTGTCGTAAGCCCTATCCCTAACCCTTGCCACCTTTAATCCATATAACCACTAGTCCCTCATACATATAATTTATTGTTGTCATTATCTTGACTATGAGAAATCCTCATAGAAAATGATAGGGGGGAATCTCAAGTCATTGCCATAATTATGAGCAATCCTCATAGAAATTAGTAGGAGAGAATCTCAAGTCATTGTTGTCATTATCCTAGTTATGAGCAAGCATCATAGAAATTGATGGGAAAATCTCAAGTCATTGTCATCTATGACCCCTAACACCTAAAACATAAACCCTAACACCTACGAGCCCTAATATTAATTCTTATAACCCTAATCACTCGAAAATTCAAACCTTCACATGTATAATAACCCCATTTTATTATTTTAATTAACTAGTTTTCAATATCGTTGCCAGATTGTATAAATAAGGATGAGTTCATTGAGTTCTTTGTCTTCATCTCATTCAAATTTTTGCTTGTTAAGTTCAATTAGAAATTGTTGTTAGGGTCCTAACCTCCCTAACCCTTAAAGTAGATGGAGTACTATGTATTTCTATGTAATAAAGACTATCGTTAGTAAATAAGGCCTATGTAATAATGTGAACAAAACTATTGTAGTATGACTTACTAGAAGGTTCCTACTATAGAAAGTTCCTCTGCTAGAATGTTCTTAAGAAGATAGAAGTAGTATATATAGAGGTAGGAATCATTGTCAAAGTTGTCTTGTGGAATCATTTGTTATTTGAGCTTTTCTCTATCAGAGGTTGCACCCTCGAAGAGGCAAGTGAACAATGCTTTTCAGATTAATAAAGGTATCATATTTTGGCCCATATTGTTATTGTGCTCATTGTTTTGTTTCTTTCTGTTAAATATTTTGATAATATTTGCGCTTTTCCTATTAATATTACTATTTGGTACCTTACAAGTGGTAATAGAGCACTTGCCTCGACAATGTTTTTGAATATTGTTTTCAAGCTAGAGATGTGTTTCGTCGTCTATACAGAACCACAATGATTTGTCATTAAGTGGGTAAAACTACGGTTATGGAGGAATACTTGCAGGAAATACACATGGTTTCACCTTGTTGGAAACCCCTGTAACCCTTGTTGGTACGTCCCCTTCGAGTGGTACCGCACCAGACAATACCTATACATGAAATTTCACTTCCTTGTACCCTTGAGTATATTAGGAGTCTTGTAGGTATCCCAAAACTAGCAGTAGATTAACCATTCAACCACCTCACTGCTATAGTGGCACTGAGAACTACACTAAGGAATAATACTCTCATGTACCTAGCTAATCAAGTAGTATGACTAAGGGTAATATTAACCCTCCTTAGTTGGAGCCCTGAGATATTGGGTTGAATACTGTCGTTGGACCCTACAAGTATATCAGAGAGCTATATAACACAACACTCCCTTGTCATTAGGAACCTTCCAAAACCTACCCATTGTGGCCATAATAGAAACAATGTTGAAATTTTGCACATCCAGTCTTAGGCAACCCTACTTTTTGCACCTAAGCTACAAAATTCCTACAAAATCTTCAGTATTTAAAATTTGAGCATTTGATCAGTGTAGTGTTATTCAACTAGGAGTATAACTCTGTAAAAAGAAGATTACAAGTGGTCCCATCAACACCCTTATTTGGGACCTATCCCAATAGATCCCTCTCTTCACACTGATCGAAGTGGTACCCCTCTTTCATAAGCGTTTTTTTGTGTGGGCCCACCCACCCTATCCAACACCTTTATTTGGGATCTATCCCACTAGATTCTTCGCTTGACACTGATCATCTCCATACAACTCTCAAGTAAGCCTTTATGTATGGACCCACTAACCCCTTTCCCCTACTCATCTCTCACACCCTCACCCTATCCATATGGCAACCCACAACCAAGACTTTGGAAACCACTTGGTTTCCCTTGAAGAATCCTATAGCAAATTCCAAGACCAATGAAAAGTAGCTCAAACCCAGATTGATCAAATTTTGGCTCAAATTAATTGCAACATTGCTACCCTTAATTCCTAGCTAGTCAGCCTTGACCTGAACTCCTCAACATCCTTTATGAATCAATTCAAGGACCCTAACTCCATGGAACAACCTTTACACGAAGAGGCAATCGAATCATCCCATTCCATGGATTTTCATTCTAATTCCATTGCTTGTGATCTACGTCTTCCTAAAGTGGAGGTGGATAAATTTGATGGATTGGACCCCACTGGTCGGGTCACTCAAATGGAACACTATTTCTCATTGCATGGCATCACTGATGACTTAATAAAACTTCATGTCGATGTCCTCTATTTATATCCAAAGCGTTGGCAATAGTGGCAATGGTATACAAATTCCCACTGAGGTTATATTGCTTGGACCCAATTTGTTGTCGATATTTGTGAACGTTTTGACATAGACACTCATCATTTGGGCCATTTGACTCAACTTAAATAGTTAGGAATAGTCGAAGAATGCATCATTGCTTTTGAGCAATTGGATTTCCACACTGAAGAAATGTCAGATACCTTCTTCCTTGAATGCTTTATTAGTGGTCTCAAGGATGACATTTGTGATCACGTCCAAATGGATCGCCCTAAGACCTAGCTTGAAGTCACTCACAAAGCCAGGGAATCACATCAGGTTGTCACTACTCAAATAAAAAATCCATCCTTTATTCCCCGTCCTCGTGCCACCAATCTAGATCCTCCTTCCCCTCCTCTTAATGTCTAGAAATTAACCAGGGAAAAAATGGATAGGTGCCAACTTAAAGGTGTTTGCTACAATTGTGATGAAAAATACTTTCTAGGGCACAAAGGTAAGGAAAAAATGGTTTTATGGCCATTTATTAGGACAATTATGAAGATGAAGGTGATGTTTCCCCTCCCGAATCGTTGCCACCTGAAGATGATAACAATCCACCCTATGATCAAATGGAGGTAGAACCCCTCATCTCTATGCATGCTTTAACTCGTATATCATCCCCCTAAACTACAATGGCAACACCCATAAATTTATTCATCAATGAATTTCTTAAGAAAACCATTGCTTTATCCATGCAGTCAACAACTTTCAAATCACAATTGTTAATGGAGGTTCTATGAAATGTGGAGGTCATTGTGAAAATGTGTGCCTGCAAATTGGTGATTATTCTTTGAAATCCCACATGTTTTCCATTGATATGGGGGGTTGCGACATTGTTATAGGTGTTGAATTGTTACGTATTCTAGGCCCCATCATCATGGATTTCAAGGAATTATACATGGGATTCCAAAAGTATGGGCATCACTACAATTTCCAAGGAATCATGACAGGTTCCCCTTAGATCGTCAGTTCACACTAAATGGAAAAAATCCTCAGAAAGGGACATTCTAGCATTATTGCCAGGTTCCATGCCATTTAAGCCTTTACGTCTCCATCCCCAACCACTCATATAGACATGCATCTTATCCTCTCCAAAAACCACTCAATTTTTGAAAACCCCAAGGCCTCCCACATTCCCGTGGTTCCCATGATCATTCTATCCCACTTGTACCTAGTAGTCTTCCACCCAATGTTTTCCCTTATCTCCACCCATTTGCTCAGAAAAATGAGAATGAAAAAATTGTTCAAGAATTGATAGCTACAAGTGTCATCTACCCTAGTACCAACCCTTAATCATCTCCCATGGTCATGGTACTAAAAAAGGAAGGTACCTGGTGCATGTGCCCTAATTTTCGAGCTCTCAACAAAATTACCATCAAAGATAAATTTCCCATTCCCGTCTTTGATGACCTTTTGGATGAATTGACTGGTGCTCAATTCTTTACCAAACTTGATCTATGTTTTAGATATCACCAAATTTTTATGAATGAGGACGATATTCCCAAGACTGTATTTCATACTCACGAAGGCCATTATGAGTTCTTGGTCATGCCCTTTGGCCTATGTAATGCACCCTCCATGATATGGATTTTTAATTAGACAATTAATGACTTGATTGCTTAAAGAGTGTGAAAACCAAGACAAGTAAAACACATAAAGAGACTGTGAGCATAAATAATAAGCAACAAAGAAATAATAATGACAAAATGAAATTGATAACAAAGTTCACCCAGTGTGGGCTACGTCTCTGAGCCCGCTTCCAATGGAGTGGCCTCTTCAATTATGATGCAAAATGAGCAAATTACATCAATTCCTCAATCTCAACGGTTGGTATTCTACTCTGATGTGGCCCAATGACCTCCAAAAACCCTACAAAAGATTTCCTCTCCGCTTATTGTCCACGAAGAGGGAAAAACTGTGTTTTATGTGAAAATACATACAGAAATGCAGCTTTAAAATATTATAATCTCGCATCTGTGTCGAAAAAAAATGCCTTGGTGCATTGGTAATTTGGCTTGGCTTTAAGGTCTTGGGAACCCAAACGAACTGGGGTTGAACCCACATGCATTATGATTTTCACCGATATGAAATATTTGAAATCAAAACTAATTTGCTTGGTTGATCCGCCAAGCAACAAACTCTTGGCACATTTTCTAGAGGATNGTTAGTTGGCAAGGAGGTCACGGAGTCAATCCTGCCGAACTCCCCTCTTTGGATAACCGTTACATATGACATTAATTATAGGAGGTTCGATGATGTTTACCAAGCCCCGTTGTTGGTTTGTTGGTGAAGAAGTTATGACTGTAGCTCGAAGGCCGAGGGTTCGTTCCCAATCCTTCTTGGCCAATTTGAGATTGCCACGTGGAAACCTTTGATTGGTCTATGTCATGATAACACCACGCGACCAACTAGCTTAGATGCCATGTCAGTTGCTAGTTGTCTGCCACATTGGATGCCACAAGTTTTCCACATCATGCCTCTGCCATGTGTCCATTGCTCAACCTACCACTTGTCCTATACAACTGCCACATGTCACTTTGTATGATTTCCACATGTCCTCATGTGGGACTACCATGTGTCCTCGTATGGGACTGCCACATGTCACCTCTACCCTTCTTTTTGTCTTGTTTGACAAAAAACTTCAAAATGCAATATCTTTCTCATACGAAGTCCATTTGAGCCCGTTCAAGTGACGCCAGAAAGCTCTCGTTGACCTTTTCGTTATGGAGACCTTTACATCGAGTTTTTAGACCTTTGAATTTTGAGGTATTCTGGATCCTCCTGGACCACTCCACTTTCCAAAGTCTCATGAATCACATCTTCTGACCTTTTCTTCGTCATTTTGTCCTTGTATTCTTTGATGACATCCTCATTTACAGTAAAACTTGGCAAGCCCATCTTTCCCATTTTTGATCTTTAATACTGTTCAAAGTCTTGGAGACAACATCGCAAGGATAAATCCTTTTGTTTTTTTTTAGAGGTGGTACTATTCTTTAATAAATATAATACAAAAATACAAAAAAAGCAATAAAGGAAAATGCCTGAGAAAGGACCAGGCTTGTTAAGAGATGAAAATTCACAATGGTAGATATTATACAAGACTATAAAAGAATAAATTGAGAAATCTAAGAGAACATCATTTCCATCATAGTATAAAGTAAAGCAATGCATATCATTTGGCAAGCTAAAAATTAAGGACCACATATGTAGAGAACTTAACATGATCTTTCAATTGAAACAAAAAGAGATTTTGATAGACACACACTTGAAATCTCATGCTTAAAACTCAAAGCATGAGAAATAACTAGACATGTGCCCCGAATAGTTCTGTGGGAACCTAAAAATATATACAAATGTTTGAAAAGAGTTTATAATATTCGGAAAATAAAATGCATTCGTCCTAGTGGATTGGGATGGGGCTTCCTATGGACCATAAATAGATGAAAAGACCTAGAAAAAAAAAGAAAAATGCAATTAGGAATCAACCTTTGATATTCATAGACCATGAAATAGAAATGTTAGATGAATGCTAATTGAGTGGAAATAAAGAAGGTAAAATCTTAATGAAATGGTTACTTGACTCACTATGATGGAAATAACTCTCTTTCATTTGCTTGTTGAGGCTTCTTTTATATTTTGCTCGGTTGGAGGTGTTCTAACGGTTGTAACTGCTTCTTGAGAATCATGGTTGGTTACTCTAACTAAGACATTTCTTAGATATTGTTCAATATACTCCCGCATGGGGGAAACTATCTCGATTTTGAGATCGAACAATTCATCTTCAATATATTTTAATTCAAAACCTAACTGATGAATTATCTTTGCTTGATCCTCATTCTTGTTGTACATAGTGAACCAACCACTTTTCAACTTCCTCTTGTGAAAATTCAGTTAGGTTGTCAAATTCATTATCCCATGAAGTTTTAAGAACCTCTAATTGTTCTTGCAATTGATCTTTAATAAGCAATATAGAGTCCATTATTAAATGTGGACCCTCCAAGTCCTTAGTTACATCAACAAGCTTAAAAAACAAGTCATTTTTTTCAAATTGATAACATCACACTCAACAATAATTTTCCACAAACATTTGATTCTCCTTGACCAACATGTATTTATCTGCTTAAGTCAGACCTTTGATGGAAGATTTTTCTCTCTTCAATGGATATCGTTCATGTCATTCATGCTTGATATTCTAGCACTAAAATTTGTAATAAAACAAACACCCACACTAAACCAACTAGGAAAGAGAAGACATATTTAAGCAATAAACAAATGACAAACACACAATACGTAGAGATTTTACCTTGAAAACCCAACCGAGAAAACCAACATTCCTTGAGTGCCTTGCTCTCTTGTTGTCTTATTCATTCAATGAATAAAGAGTTACATGACTAAACTTGGTATACACCTAAGACACAATTGTCATCATACCCTCTTTCTTTACACAAGAGCAACCTTGCAAGCAATTCGGCTTGCATATACATGACCAACAACATCAATGCGAACATCAACTTATTATAATAACAACACACATTATTTATAGGCTTTACAACATACAAAACCCTAAATGATGGCACCCAAAAATGGTTACAAATCCACATAGATGATTGGCTGCAATCCTGCAAATCTCAGGATTTTAGTATAGTCGACTAGTAGTCGACCTCCAATCAGTCTTCAATCGGCTACCACTCGACCTCCTATCAACTTGCTATTGGATGACACTTGGAATTTTCGTTGATCATTTAGACTTCAACTTCCTGGTCGATCATTTTGACCTTGAATTAACCATTGACTTGACTTAAATCGTTGGTGAACTTATCACCCAGTCAATCCACCTCGACTAGACAGTTGGATGACTGCTCTTTCATTGCAAATAATATAACAACCCAACATTCTCCCACTTGTTGTTTTCTTTGCTGAGATAGGAGAATTTGAACATCTGTTCACTGACCCAGGGCAACAATTCTCATTGCCTCTCTACACCAAGAGAACTTCACAATACTCATAAACTTTGTAAAAGAGCCTGCTATGTTTTCCAAAGTGTCTACCTTCTCCAGTAGCACCTTCTTGATTTCTACCATGTATATCATGAAATCATATTGTACATTAATATGCTTTGTCTTGGAATGGTAAGTTATGTTCTTTACTAGGAATATTTCGCTTTGATTGTCGAATTGATCTTCATAGATCTGTGCTCAAACCTGATTTCTGAACATAGTCTATGCAGCCATACTACTTCTTTGCTTCCATGAGTGGTTTCCATGTATTCAAATTTTGTTGTCGACAAGGCCATGAGCGCCCGTCATTTACTCATCTAGTGTATTTCTCCATCGAACATCTTAAACACATATCCACTGGTCGATTTTTGTTGATCCAAATCTCCATCCCATTCGATGTCGACAAAGACACATACTCCTAATTCCCCATCCACTTCAATTTTCCCTTGGTAGCATATAGCATAATCATTTTTTGCACACAAATACCTGAACACTTTCTTGAAAACAAACCAATGCTCTTTTCTAGGTGTCGACATGTATATTCTCAATACTCCCACTGCATGAGCAATGTATGGTTGAGTGCATACCATCACATACATCAGACTACCAATGACACTAAAATAGGGAACACATGCCATGTCCTCCATTTATTTACGTGTCTTTGGACACTGTTCAACAATTAGTTTTGCTCCGATGAGAATTGGTATCTTGATTGGTTTGCAATCATGCATGTTGAAATGCTTCAAGAATTTTTTAATATACTTCCTTTGATTCAACCAAAGCTTTCTAATTTCCCGATCTCTCTTGATATTCATTCCTAGATGAAGTTCGTTGCATCAAGATCCTTCATATCAAACTTGGAGGATAGATGCTCCTTCACCTCCTTTATTGTGTCCATGTGGTTTCCGAGCAACAACATGTCATCAACATACACTGCTACATATATGAAACAATCGCTTTCTTCCTTGGAATATACACAATGATCGACTTTGCTTCTCACGAATATCAAACTAAGGATGTATGTGTCAAACTTTTGATACCACATCCTTGGTGATTCCTTTATACCATAAATGGATCTTCTCAGTTTTCACACTAGCTCTTTCTTTCCCTTTACCGCAAATCCTTTAGGTTATTTCATGTAGATTTATTCTTTGAGGTCCCCGTGTAGGAACACCGTCTTCACCTCCATTTTCTCTATTTCAAGATAAAATGTTGTAGCTAGAGACATTAGTACTCTAATGAAAGTTAATTTTGCAACAGGAGAAAAAATGTCACTAAAGTCAAATCCATCGACTTGGGAATATTCTTTCGCTACTAGTGGAGCTTTGAATTTCTCAACTTGACCTACCACGTTCAACTTTTTCTTGAACACCCAGTTGTTACCGACGAGTTTCCTTCCATTAGGTAGCTCAACCAAATCCCACATCTCATTGTTTTGCAAGGATTTCATCTCTTCGACTATGGCGTTCTTCCAGAGTTTACCCTCTGTTGAGTCGACTGCCTCCTTGACCAACTTGGGCTCCTCATCAGTAGAAGATAACAAAAATGTGTAATGAAAATTGGTTGGAACATACCTTTTAGTTGGTTTCCTTACTCATTCAGACCTTCTTAAAACCATAGTCAATTGTTCCACCTCTTCATCTGATTCAATTGACTCTTCTGAATCATGTTCATCATTCCTCTATTCAAACATTATCTTCTCTGGTTCTTTCTACATTTGAACCTGTTCAGACTTGGAAGTTTCTTCGACTTCCATGAAGACTGATCTGAAAATAGAAGGCTGACTTGTTATGCTATGCAAACACCCCTACTTCATTAAAATAAACTTTACAGGACCTTGCTTCATGTGTTAAAATATGCAATATAAACTTATGTGTTAAGTTTTATGCTTCTTCTTGTAAATGCTTATGTATGAGGAAATGTTATTGTAAATGGTTAAATATGTACTTCAAATAAATACACAGTAACAGTACTTGCAGCAAATAAACCATCAAACTTACAACAAGAACAAGATGATAAAGGAGTTCACCCCCCTCCGGGCTACATCTCCTTGAGCCTCCATAATGGACTTGGCTCTCTGGGATTAATTAGTCAAAAGTTCTTTTACAAGTTGCTGCTCAACTCCAATGGAAAAAAAAACTGTACCATTGAGATCAGAACACATAAAAACCCCAAAAACGACTAATAGAACTCTGAAAACGGATCATGGCTTATCCGGGCATGACCTCTTCTACATGTGGCCATAAGCTTCCTTGAGCTTCTCTTTGGCAAAAACACCTGTAAAAGTCCTCAAAAGCCTCTGAAACCTGTCCCAATGTGTTCAGAGCATATCAATTAGCCAAAAATGATTATTCAATCACAGAAAACAAACATAGGCTCACCAAACCATGTCCTCCATCAAAGAGGGCTGAAAGTTCCCTGGAGCTTCCTGAAACTTCAACGGTGAAAAACTTGCATGAAGAGTATTCAAATGGCTGTGAAAATGGCACCAATGGATCCAGCACGTCCAAAAACCCCTGGCTGGGCTTTTACGGCACCTCAAACGGCCAAAAACTGAGAAAGTTAGACCTCCTCCATTTTCCTCCTTCTACTTTGCTGAAACTGGTTCTACAGAACGCACCTCTGTGTGCATGAACCTGGAACACGCTCCAAAACGCGCGTTTAAACCCAGCACCGAGCGGTTCTGAATAACCGTGCAAACTGTAGGACGGTTAGGGCGCCTCCAGCCCCCAACCGCCAAGCACTCGGGCATATGGTCTATGTGAGCTCTCGCTGGGGCTAAAAGGTGGTTAAGTCAGTTTTAAAAAAAACGTTTGAAACCGAATTTAAACCGCGCACAAACAATAAATATAATAGTTATATATGCATATAACCGTTTGGACAATCCAAACCCCGCACCATTATAAACGGTGGTCACTTGGCATGTTATATAACCGTGTGTATCAATTTTAATACCCCGCGCGCGCAATCCAAATGATATATGGGCATATGCATATGTATAAAACCGTGGATTAAACCACAACTCTGCGCGCCATTTATCAATAAACCCGGTCATATGTTAATTGCAATGGAACCATGTTTTAAAACATAACAAGACCCCGCGCGATTGATATGGTTAAAGTCATATGCCCACGCATAGAACCGGGGTTGGGGCTAAGCCCTGGCCCGACCCCCCACCGAATAATACAAAATGTAAATTCTTATAATTTTTAAACCATATCAAATACAAGGAACACGCGACGGCATGTTGGCTAGCAGAGTTATGTGAAGGCGTTGCATAGTGGAGAGGTCTGAGGGTCGAACCCCGCGGCCCCCATAAGATTTTATACAACCACATGAACAAAAATGAGGGGGACACGTGGCGCCCTCCGATTGGGCCACGTGTCTCCTTATTATTCGCTTCCAACCAGACACGTGTCACCCTTCAATTGGACAACAATCAACCAATACAAATATGCCACATCATCAAATGGCCACGTCCTCGTACGGAATGTACGGTCGCCACGTCAGCTGTACGACCTCTGCCACGTCAGTTGTACGGCCTACCCAGTCAGCGTCCCTTTTTTTTTTCCCTGTTTGGCTCGGCGAATAGATCGCGATATCTTCTCCATACGGACTCCGTTTACGAAAGTAAACATACCGCCGGAATCAGGAGAACGAGACGGACGCAATGGCACCATTTTCGTCGCATTCCGAGCACTTTGAAATTTGAGCAATTTTTGACCCCCTGGTCCAGATTTTGATCAAAGACCACATCTCAAATAAACACTTTATTTCTTAACAATGGATCCCATATTTTATATCCTTTTACTCCATCCTTGTATCCGATGAATATATATTTGACTGCCCTATTATCCAACTTGTTCCTCTTTTCCTTGGGAGCATGCACAAATGCATCACAACCAAATACTTTGAGATGTGAAAGTGAAGGATTATTACCAAACCATACCTCATGTGGAGTCGAGTTGACTAACGCTGATGAAGGAGACCTAGTTACCAAATATTTTGCAGTGTCGAATGCCTCTGCCTAGAATTCCTGTGCGAGCCTGACACCACGAGCATGCTCCTTTCCTTATCCATCAACATCCTGTTCTTTTTTCAACAACTCCATTTTTCTATGGGTTATAGGGTGTGGTATTTTGGTGTGCTATGCCACACTTCTTGCAGAACTACTCAAAATCATTTCCACAACATTCACCTCCATTGTCAGTTCTCAAAACCTTGATCTTCTTATTTGTCTAGTTTTCCACAAGATATTTAAACTCTTTGAATTTTTCAAAAAGCTTTAATTTATTCCCCAGGAAATATATCCACGTCTTCCTGGAAAAATCATCTATCAAGGAAACACAGTACACGTATCTATCAAGTGATGGGATCGGTACATGGCCAAACATGTCACTATGTATCAATTCTAGAATCCCTTTTGCTCTTGTTGCTCCAGATGGGAATCTAACTCGATTTTGTTTTCCATATATGTAATCTTCACAAAAATCGACTTCCAAATTACAATCAGGAAAACCTTCGACCATATATTTGTTGTGCATAGCTCGAAGTCCTTTTTCGCTAATGTGTCCCATCCTTTGGTGCCATAACATGGTTAGGTCAACTTGATGAAAAATAATCGAGTCGGTTTTTGTCGACTATGTCGAGTTGATTCGTCTTTAGAAACAATGTTGCATCCAGTCGAGTCGACACTACCTAACAACTTGTATGGGGTTCCAATCCGAGCTCCTTTCATTAAGACCATTGCTCTCTTGACCATTTTTCATGTATCCTTCTAAAATATAGTGTGCATGCCTGCATCACTCATTTTATTGACATATATTAGATTTATTTTCAAACCTGGAATATGTAGCACACCTGGAAGGGTCCTACTCCTCCCATCTTGCAGTATCGGTCGAACTCTTCCTAGTCCAACAATTTTCATTTTCGAGTCGTCCCCCAAGAATACATCTCTCCCTTCATATCTTTCATATTCATAGAACCATTCTCTGTGAGGTGTCATATGGAAGGTTGCAGCTGAGTCAATCAACCAAAAATCATGATCTAACTATGTATTGGTCGACACCATATATTAATCACCTCCTTTATCTAGAGTCGTCTTTCTCCCAGTTGAGTGCTTCTCATTATATCTAGGACTGATTTTAGTCATATTCAACATGCTTGTAATTCCAAACTTTACCACATTTCCAACATCTTCTCGTCGGTTGAACCAGGGATTTAGATCTACCCTTCCACTTAGACTTATACCAGAGAATTTTCCCTTATCTCTGTCGATTGGTCAACCTCTCACCACCAGGGCATAATTGGTCGATCCTTCCATGTTCTTCTATCTCCTTTCTTCTAACAATAGATATGCAACCACTTCTTCAAGTGTTAATGTGTTTGAATTACTCCCTATAGCCACAACTAAGCTATCCTAGGAGTCAGGAAAAGAACATAACCAACTTATACATTTCTCCTCCTCAGTGATTTTAATATCCACAAACAATAACTGGCTTATTATAGTTTTGAATGCATTCAAGTGCTCTATTATCGATCTCCAATCACTCATCCTCATAAGATATAGTTTCTTCCAAAAGAACAACTTGTTTACCAAGGATATCGACTCATACAAAATTCCAAACTTGTCCCATAATTTCTTTTTCAAGTCTTCACCCGAGACATTTACCAATATCAAATCTACAAGACAAAGTCAAATCGTACTCCTTGCCCTTCTCTCATGTTTATGCCATTCTTCCCTCGACATACCTATTCGAATGGTTTCAGAGCTTATAATTTCCCACTTTTCCTGATCTACAAGGAGATATTCCATATTAAGATGCCTTGCTTCCGCTCCTTTGTTGGGAAATCAATCCTTCCTTCCCTTATAGAGCTAGTGTTTGTGCCGACCAGCTTCCAAAGCTCAAAATTCTGGCCCTTGATTTTTTCGATCTCTATTCTTGAACTGCTTGCCATTTTTTTAGGCACAAATTTATATATCTCTAACTTACAACTCCCACTAGACCTAGGTTTAGCTCAGATCCAAGATTTTCTTAACATTTCTCTGATATGACTTGTACAAAGAAAAAAACAAGCTCTGATACCACTTGTAAGGAAATAAACACCCACACTAACCAACCAGGAAAGAGAAGACACATTGAAGCAACAAATAAATGACAAACACACAATACACATAGATTTTACCCACCCTAGAAAACCAACTGGGAAAACCAACATTCTTTGAGCATGTAGCTCTCTTCTTGTCTTATTTATTCAATGAATAAATAGTTACATGACTAACCTTGGTCTACACCTAAGACGTAATTTCCATCACATTCTCTTGCATTACACAAGAACAACCCTATATCCAATTCGACTTGCATCTACATGACCAACAACATCAATGCAAACATCAACTTATTATAATTACAACGTGCCTTATTTATAGGATTTACAACATGAAAAACCCTAAATCATGGCTCCTAAAAACAGTTACAAATCCACGTAGATGATTGGCTGCAATTCCATGAATTTCAGGATTCTATTACAATTGACTACCAGTTAGACACAAGTCAACCTCCAATCGATCTTCAGTCGTCTACCAATCAACCTCTTGGCAGCTAACACTTCGACTTTCATTTGATCATTTCAACTTCGACTTCCTGGTTGATCATTTCGACCTTGACTTAACCATCAACTCAACTTAACTCATCGATTTACTTATCACCCAATTGATCCACCTCGACTAGATAGTCAAATGATTGTTCTTTCATTGCAAAGAATATAACAACCCAACAAAAGTGCTGACAACTTCCTTGTAGAAATGATCATCATTTTCTAATATTTTTGGAGATATTCTTTAAGATTTAAAGTAGATATACTAGTTGAACTAATAGTCGATTCCTAAATATCAAAGATTAAATTGACCCTCTTTTTAATATTATCTCCAACATATTTTCTAATAGTCATCAATAAACTTGAATCCCCTTTTCGTCTTGAACTTGACTCCGGGGTATCCTTTAAAATATCAAGTGGTCTAGTGGCAGATATTGGTTCAACAAACAAGGGTTTGGGCAGCATAACATCTTCTAATTATTTTATTCTTCTCTTCAATATCAGGTTCTCTTTTTCTTGTTCATCAATAGAATATTTCAGGTCATTCTCTATGGCCCGATGAAATTATAAAACCTTAGAAGGTTTTCTTCCTACAATATCTATTTTAGAGTTCCATTTTTGTGCAACCTTTTTGTTTTTCAAATTAACCTTCTCAATTCGCAATTTATTTGAATTTTGATTAAAATAAGCATGATCCATGGTAACTGATTCTTCTTAAAAAACCATTGGTTCTTCGGAAGCCAATTCTTCTGTTACTGTTCTACTTTCAATCAATTTTTGTTCCACCCAATCAGGTTGTCCAACTGTAGCATCAACTTCCATATCTTGGGCACTGACTTCAGACTCTTGAACCTCCTAATTTTCCTTTTCAATAGATTCCATTTTTCTCTTTGAACTTCCTAGAACTATGTGTGATTTTTCCATAGTCTTTTTAGGAGGGTCTTTATCTCCTCCATTGCCAGAATTTCCAGCAAGAAACTTTTTTGGTTCTACATTATTGCCATGAGCTTTGCTTCAAGTTATTGAAGAACCTTTTTGAGGAATATGGGGTGATCCCGTGTTACCACTTGTTTTGGTTCCCCCTCTTTGTCTATATTGATCATTGGTTGATCCGGGGCAGGATCTTTTATGATTATGGTTGAGTTTTAAACTTGCATGAATAATTTAACCATTTGAGAATTTAACGAAAGAATGGGGAAAAGAAGAGGATTATATCAGTCAAATACACATATGCAGATCTGAAAACAATAATGAACAACAAACCA
>SNQJ01S0039071.1:157987-173245 GCA_010110895.2 Picea sitchensis
GCCCTTTTGAATCCCCGCGCTGTCGGTTGTATGGCCAATGTAATATGTCCACGGGCTGGGGCTAGGCCCCAGCCCTTTCCGCCTCCGTGCATATTCCAGCTCAAATTTAAATAAACATTGCGCCGATTCATAACACGAACCAATCTGATCGTGCCACGTGTCGGCCTGTGATTGGCCCACGTGTGCCACCACGTCAACCACCGTACGCCTCTGCCATGCTGCCAACTGTCGATCTGTCGTGCGGC
The DNA here is from genome assembly GCA_010110895.2 of Picea sitchensis. Taxonomy (NCBI): domain Eukaryota; kingdom Viridiplantae; phylum Streptophyta; class Pinopsida; order Pinales; family Pinaceae; genus Picea; species Picea sitchensis. The sequence continues at coordinate 158,233 of SNQJ01S0039071.1, forward strand.
CACGTCATCCGATGACGTCACCTGGTGCCACGTCATTCTACGTGTCAAACGCCGATTAGCCCACGTCATCGTACGGTCTCCACGTCAATGCTGACGTCATCCTGCCACGTGTCACCCTGTAGTGGTTACACGTGTCACATTTTTACTGGTCCAATCGTACCCTGAAATCGCCAAATCCGTGACACGTGGCGCGTCCTGGTGACGCCACGTGTCCTTCCGTACGGTCTGCCACGTGTCGTATTCTGGTACCGCCACGTCACCGGATGGACATGCCACGTGAGCTGTACGGACTGACACGTGTCTGTACGGACAGTACGGACAGGTACAGTCAGCGTCCAAAATTTTCCCTGTTTGGTTTTTCGGACAGAACGCGATATCTTCTCCATACGGACTCCGTTTGACATAAAAATTATACCACCGGAATCAGGAAGACGAGCCGGACTCAATGGCACAGGTTTCGTCGCATTCCGAGCACTTTAATTTTTGAGCATTTTTCAAGCCCTATCAGGATTCTGGATCCGTTTTCGGATCATTGGTGCTAACCAGAGTGTCAATATCATATTAGTGATTTTCAAGGGAGTTTTCTTGAGGGTTTTGGTTATCCCCTCCTCCTTTGTCTAATTGTGATGACTTAATGAAAGATGAACCATAACCTATGTTAAACATATGACTCGTGAATGAACCATTAGGGTCAAAACCCTAAAATTCATGGATTTCTCTCATTTTGAATAGATCAAAATAAATAACAAATTCATCGAGGTTAGAAATATTTTTAACATTAACCTTTCCAACTTTAAAGGGTAATGGAATGAACTGTTTTTTTCTTTTTTCATTGAAAAAGTGGGCCCAAGATTTTAACTGTTTGCATACCTCAACTATAAACAATTTATCACATACATAATAAGGGAGTGAAAAGGGTTTTTCTTGAAACCCATATAATATGATATAGCTGAATTTGTCTCATACTTTGAAAACTCCCTTTCCAGCGAGAAAATTTTTGGCTTCATTTGACAATCTTTGCTTAGAAGAACCATGAATAATATTCTTGAACGTATATAGAAAATCACTATGTACTTGGTAAAAATGATAAGGGGCCTTGAGTCTCCAAAGTGTTGGATACCATAATTGTACTGGATCCTTATTATAATTCACATTTCTTGATCGTGGTAAGTCTTCAAATACTTGGCAATAGACTATGTCATAAATCAAATAAGAAGTCATATAAGACTTCTTTGTTTTGCAGAAATTTCCCAATTGAAAAGAGACTTCATTTGAAATAACACACGCCCAATTGGAAATTGCACCTTCATGGACATAGTAATGTAGAGCATACAATACATATTTCAGAACCATAGTTGTAGAATCCTAACCCACAATCTTGGCAAATAACCTTGCAAATTCCTTGCATGGGTACTTGAGTGAGCATACCTCAATTTGAGAAGAGCTTCCAGAATCAATGAGTGGCTCTCTGAAAAAGTTATTTAAGAGGTATTATCCTCCATCATGGGGCCTTTGGGAAGGTATCAACTTCAGAACCTTTGAAAGTCGTATTAGGTGTTGGAAGTCAAAGCATTTTCCTAAAATATGTAGGTGTGAGAGAGACTAGTGTCTTTTCCTCTAGCTGAATTTTCCTTTGTTCAATGGTGAACTTGTCTACACACCATTAAACTAATTCCTTGAAGTTGAAAACCTCGGGCATACACCCAACATGTTTTATACCAAAAATGCAAACTTCATTTGAGCTTCTTTCCTTAGGTGAGAGTCTTGTATACTACTTGTAAGCCTCAGACCACTAAAACTTGTGGTCTTCACATCCGAGGGTGTTAATTGTATCTCCAAAATATAGCTCTTTTCTCTTAGTCGACATGATTTGTTTAGATTAATTTAGTAAATAGGTGGCAATCCTGTTGAAGTAATATATCTTATACCTAGGATAGAAACATTGCCGAATTCACCACATATTTTCCATAATATCATATCCGAGACACTCATTTCATTAATGTTAATTACTATTTGGATTTGAATTTATGGAAAATCTTTATTGAAAAATAACGTTGCATAAATAATGATATTAATTCAAATGTGTGATGGCTAATATGGTAGTTCAATTATAATGTTCTCGGAAGTGGTGCTTACATGTCAAGATTCATGAAAATAAGCTAAGTATGAAAAGTGCAAAATGAGTTATACGAGGGGCATTTTGGAGAATGTGGAATTGCGGGTTGCAATTTACGAGATGCGGGATGTCAAGGGATGTGGTGAAGGGGGGTATCCCGTATCTTCACTGATTAAATAAATTAAGTGTAAATGCAGGTACATTTTTTTGGTCGCGAAAATGTGGGTTCTTTTTGCAGGTTGCGGAATTGCGGGTTGCAGGTTGTGAGAGTTTTAGCAATGAGCTTTGCCTCCGCAAAAATAATTTTGCAAGTGAATAAAAATGACTAAGTATAGTAGACATAGAGAAAGAGTAATGCCAGTATAGGGTAATGCAGGACCATATGGAACGGAAATTGACTAAGTATGGAGCTTGCAGGTTTGTAGACTTGTGAGGATAAGGGGAGGTCTTCCCGCAACTCGCATTTGCTAATATGACTAAGTATGGGATGTTGAAAATATCACTAAGTACCACATAGGAACTCAAACATTGATAAAGTAAACTTGATCAACACCCAGGTGGATTAGGTGTTACACCTACTTTCTCAGCACCAACTCTTTCTCAAATGGTCCAAATGTGCCTTTGGGGCCTCAGAAGTAGAATGCTTGGGCCATATTGTTAGTAAGGATGGTGTTTAAGTGGATCCCAAGAAAATCAAATCTATGAAGGATTGGCCCTGCCCTAAGACTCTTAAAATTTTGTGAGGCTTCCTTGGTCTAAATGGATATTATCGAAATTTCGTCTAGAATTATGGAAAAATTCCATCCTCGCTCATTGCCCTCCTTAAGAAAAATGCTTTTAGTTGGAATGAAACCATCGATCAAGCCTTCCAATCTATGAAAGAAGCTATGTGTACACCTTTAGTTCTGGCTCTTCCTGACTTCAAAAGGACTTTTGTTTTGGAGTGTGACTCCTCGGGGAAAGGCGTTAGTGCATTTCTCATTCAAGAAGGCATACACTTGGCCTTTACTAGTAAAAAAATTTCTGAGCAACACTTGGGAAAATCCACACATGAAAAAAAATGTTGGTTATTTTGCATGTGGTGGATATATGATGTCCTTACTTTCTTGGGAAATGATTCCAAATTAAAACTTATCATCGTAGCCTCAAATATTTAAAAAAAAAATGGATTTCATTCCTTGAGAAACATAAGTGGCTTACCAAAATGTTCTCCTATGATTATGAGATCATTTACAAGAAGGGGAAAGAGAATGTGGTAGTTGATGCTCTTTCTAAGAAATATGAAGAATCATGGTATCATTGAAGCGAGCATGGGTGTGAGGACACGACCTAACGCGTGCACAGTGCAGTGAACAGGGGTTCCCCAACCATGGACGCTGGTGGGGGCGCCGTCCCCACCCCTTCCCCTTTGCCAGAATTCGATGCCTTCAGGAAGCTTGTCGTCGAAGCCTCCAAGAGACCGCCGTCAGCAGCACAACAGAAATTCGTAAAGAAATTGGAATGCATCCCAAGCCTTGAACTGCCTCTAGAAGAAACTTGCAGAACGACAGTCAATCTAGCAGACAAAGGACTTATCGGGCAATTCACCGGGCTCTGGCCCTCTCCCAAATCCGTCGAAGCTTGGGTGTAGAGGAACTGGATCCCGCTCATATCAGAAGGAATAAAGAGTCATTTTGTAGGGAAAGGATACTTTGTATCGTCTTCAAAAACCCTGAAGACAAAAACCTCATTTTCATAAACGACCCGTACTTCATGGGGCCACAGGGGTTATATCTGAACAAATGGACCCCAGATTTCGACCCAGCCCAGGATGTACCCTCTGTCGTCCTAGTGTGGGTTCGTCTACCTCATATCCCTTTACACTGCTGGAATAAAAAATCATTGCATGCAATCGACAATACGCTCGGAAGGTACATAGACCAATCAACGAGAAAAGACCAGTACTCATGCGCACAGATCTGCGTGGAGGTCGATCTGGAAGTGGGATTACCAGAGGCAATCAAACTCACTGTTGCAGACTGGACGCATATTCAGGAGCTAGATTATGAACAGATACCCTTCAAATGCCGGCACTGCCACGACTATGGCCACTTCGCAAGGCACTGCAAAAAAAAGAATGCAAAAGAGAGTGAGAACGCGAAAGCAAATCAGTGGATCGCAGTCCAGAAAATAGGGACAACAAAATCTAGAAGCAAAGGAACAATGAAGAATGGAAATCTCGGGAAATTAGAGCAAGAGAAAATCGACGGGATCTCCAACCCCACGCCGTAACCAGGACCTCAGACAAAAAAGCCCAACAAGGACACAGAAGAACCATAAACAACCACGGACAATAGGGAACAACCAAGTCCCCCCCCAAATGGGAAAGACACATGGGAACAAGGGAAAACGGTAGGAACCCTAGAAGTAGCCCCCTCTCCCTCATATGCTAACATAGCCAGAAAGAAAGTACTAGATCCATCAAGCTCCTCGGAGGAGGAGATCCTAGAAAGGCCAGCTAAAAGAGCAGGAAGGAAGTCTCGCAAAGAAGCAAGGGAGGAAGAGGCAGAAAAACAAAAGACCCAAGGAATACAACGTACCATAGAAATGTCAATCGGCAGAAACACAAGAATAAGGTCTCTAAAAGGAGGAGGCCCAACCACCCCCAACAGTAGGTAATGAAAATCGTCTCTTGGAATTGCAGAGGTCTGGGGAACTCAGAGAAAATTGAAGCGGTCAAGGATCTGATGAAAGTGGAACCAACAGACATCCTCATGCTCCAAGAGACAAAAATCGAAGGGGAAGCCCTTCTAGAGATTAGCAACAACAAATGGCAGAAAAACACAGGGAAAGCAATCAGCGCAAGGGGCTCCTCCGGAGGTATAGCAACAATGTGGAAGGAAGAACAGTTCAACCTCGTCAACTCCTACAACACTCAACATTGGAGCTTTACAGAGATAAAGCACATAGCAAGTAAGTTAACCATCGCATTATTCAATTTATATGTACCGACTTTGCATTCTAAAAAGAAAGATTGTTGGAAAACTTTAAATGAGTTTCTAGAACAAAATTCCCCAAACAACATAATCATTGCTAGAGACCTTAACCTAGTCATGAATGGAAAATAAAAGAGGGGAGGAAGGACCAACAAGGACCAAATGATTTATGTAGTAGAATACATGATACAACAGTGGGACCTAATGGATTTTAAACCACGCAAAGGGCTATACACATGGACCAACAACATGACAGTGGAGGATCACATATTTGCCAAATTGGATAGGTTTTTGGTCCAAAGCACTTTGCTGTTGGAAAGAAAGCTAATCTCCACAACCATCCTCCCCAAGCTTACCTCGGACCACAAACCCATCCTTCTTTTGCTAGAGGAAGAAGAAAAAATAGGCCCAATCCCGTTCAGATTCAACCCATTGTGGAAAATAAAGAGTGGCTTTGCAGAGACGGTCTGACTGGCATGGTCTACCTCAGTTACTGGCTCTCCCAACTTTGTCTGGGAACAAAAATTAAAAATAACAAAAAATCCCTCAAGGAATGGAGAAAACTCCCGGAAAGCAATCCCAATACCCAAACAAAGGAGTTAGTGCAGCAGTTGGGAAAGCTGCATAATGAAATGGAAATAATAGATATTTCCAAAACAGATCTGGAAAAGGAGCAAGCAACCCAATGTAAAACTTACCGCTCCTTCAAAAATGAAGAAGAATACTGGAGACTAAAATCCCGTAGCCTTTGACTGGAAGCTGGTGACAGAAATACATCCTACTTCCACCGTCAATTTAAAGCCCGCCTCTCCAGGAACCACATCTCTGAGATTACAACCAACGACGGGAAGCTTTGCAAAGGAATAGACCAAATAAAGGCCGCTGCTGTCTCACATTTCCACCAACTCTACAACAAAGAGAATGATGACAATGAAGAAGGCTATAAGGAATTCCTCAAGAACATCCCGACCCTGGTCACAAAAGAAGATAACACAACACTATTGAGCCCAACCAACAAAGAAGAAATCAACAAAATCATCTGGTCCATGGACCCTGACAAAGCCCCAGGGCCAGATGGGTTCACTATCCATTTTTACAGGATCTGCTAGAATATAATCAAAACTAACCTCATCAGAATGATAAAAGGATTCCTACAGAAAGAAAAAATAGGAGGCAACACCAATTCAACTTTCCTTGCACTAATCCCGAAAGAAACAAACCCTGCCTCCTTTGACAGATTCAGGCCAATCTCCCTATGTAATGCCTCTTATAAGATAATTGCAAAACTCCTTGCAAACATAATAAAACCTCTGCTGGGCAAGCTCATCTCAGATTCACAAGGAGGATTCGTCAAAGGGAGACACATCTTGGACAATGTAATTCAAGTTCAGGAAGCTATGCAGTCCAGTAATCTCAGAAAAGAGAAAGGCATGTTGATTAAGCTAGATATGGCAAACGCCTTCGACAGAGAAAGTTGTCCTTCCTGTATCAAGTGCTTCTTTCATTTGGATTTGAACAAGAGTTTGTAAAACTGATACAAGCCTGTACCGACAACCCATGGATAGCCTCTTTGGTAAACAAGAGACCAACAGATTTATTCAAATCTATGAGGGGGTTGAGGCAAGGCTACCCCCTCTCTCCATTTCTGTACATTTTAATGGCGGATACACTCAGCAGGAAGTTGGAGCAGGAAAGGATAATAGGAGCATCCCCAGGCTTGAGAATAACTAAGAATCTTAAACCTATAAATCATGCTATGTTTGCAGACGACTCTCTCATGCTAGGAGGAGCCTCAAACAGAGTAGCCTCTGCATTCAAGGGCACTCTTCAAGCTTACTGCAAGGTGTCTGGAGCTCTAATAAGTGAAAGGAAAAGTGCTTTCTACAGTTGGAATGCAACAGAACACGAAACACAAAAGATAGCACGCACCTTTGGGTTCAAAGGGCATTCAAAATGGGAAAAGATACAATACCTTGGGCTGCCATTATCATTGGGCATAAACATAGTCAACCCGTGGGAAGGAGTTTTAACAAAAATCAAAGGAAAAATTGATGCCTGGGGAGGACATTGGCTCAGCCATGGAGGCAAATTAACTCTGATAAAAGCAGTCATCTCCTCACTGTCGATCTCTCAAGCATCCAACCTCCTGGCACCTAAATCGATAGTTGGGCAGATCAACAAACTGCTGAGAGATTTCCTGTGGCATGGTGGGAAAGGGAACCAATGAAAGTTTCACTTGGTCAGTTGGGAGACAGTAAAGCGGCCTCTGAGAGAAGGTGGGCTACAGATTCGAGATCCAACTCTTGTCAATACGACTCTTGGTTGCAAAATCCTGTGGAAGATGCACAACGACCCCACTCACCCTGTCAGCAAAACGTTAATACATAAATATATTCCAAATGCCAAAACAAAAAACCTTCAAAATGCCACGAGTAGGAAGACCACGCTGCTATGGCAATTATGCATCAAAGGGGCGCGATTTTTCACCCAAAATCTGTACCGCGTCCCTGGCAATGGAAAACGAACCAATCTCTGGACAGATCGGATAATGGGGAATCCACCCCTTGCTTCAAACGCAGCTTGACTGAAATTCACGATTTTCTTGATCACAGAGGAATACAAAGCATCAATGACATATCAAAGTGGGACGAAGATGGCTCCTGGTCAGATTGGTAATTCGGCAACGTCCCAAATCGCCTCCTCCAACAACTTGAAATTCTCAAAGCAGAGCTTCGAGAGGCAACTCCTGTGCATAAGACAAAAAAAGACATTTGGGGTTGGGGACCCATAGGAACATATTCAACAGCTAAAGGCTATGCTCTGCTACAACAACAAAAATACAAACCACTCCCGGCAAGGTTTTGGTTGGAGGTATGGGACTCATTGGCGATCCCCAAGGTAAATTTCTTCTTCTGGACACTAATGCACAAAAAGATTTTGACTGGTGAAAATTTAATGAAAAGAAATATTGCCGGTCCACACAGATGTTCTTTATGCAGAGAAGCCATGGAAACCTCGGATCATTTGTTTGTAGACTGCCATTTCACAAACAAAGTCTGGCAGCTCATCCTCCATGGCCTCAAGGTCGCTGCCCCCCACCAACATCTCAGTAGTGGATCTATTCACAACTTGGAAGGATAGTTACCCTTCGCTCTCTTTGAAAACTTTATGGGCCAGAGTCTGGATCTCCATCCCCAAGTATGTGTGTTGGAATCTTTGGCTTGCAAGAAATGAGCAAATTTCCAACAACACAGAGTGGACCCCCAACATGGTAGCAACGAAAGCAAAATGCCTCATCCTAGAAACTTTGAGCTCTCAAAACCACAAAACCGACACCTCGCTGCAGTAGGAGCAAAAGAAGTGGCTCAACACCTCCGTGTTGAACCTTCGGATCCATAGCACTGAAAAATCCCATCTTGAAACAAAATGGAGGCTAAGAGATAATCATGACATATTCTAGAGTTGGTGGCAGAAGCAAGGAATAACTTCAGTCTTCTTCGATGGCGCCTCCAAGGGAAACCCTGGGACAGTGGGAGCTGGAGGAATCATTTACTCCAGTGAAGGGAAAATACTTGAAACCTTTTGTTGGGGACTCGGACAACGAACCAATAACCAAGTAGAAATCCTGAGTTTGATAAAAGTCTGCCAGATAGACAAGGAAAGAGGACATCGGGAGCTACAAGCGTTTGGAGACTCTGAAATCTTGATCAAAATGATACATTCGAGAGGACAGTTTAATGAAGATGGCCTAAACAAGAATCTGCAAAGGCTAAGACACATTCTAAAAGACTTCACCTCCTTCAACTGCTATCATATACTCAGAGACTCAAACAAAGAAGCAGACAAATTAGCCAACAAAGGATGCCTCTTGGCCCAAGGAGAACTCAGCATAAATGATGGAGACCCAGTAAAAATTTGTATTCGTTGAAAAGGACAATAGCTTGTAAAAGAATGTAGAAGGTAGAAGACTTGTGAAGGTTGTAAGGCTGCGGCTAGCTGGAATTTCCAATTAATAAAATTCATAACCGTTTTAGTTAAAAAAAAAGAAAAAAAAAGAAAAAAAGAAAAAGAAATATGAAGAAGAAGGCTCCCTATTTTTTCTCTCCTCCATTGTTGTCGATTGGTTGAAGGAAGTTCAACATGAATGGTTCTAAGATTTCAAAATTTCTAGCTCGATCCAACAACTACCACAAGACACTAATGCATCTTCATGACACACTTCGGAAAATGAGGAGCTCTGCTATAAAGGTTGCTTGTATTTAAGCAAACAAGCCACCTTTAAATCCATTGTGTTCTCTGAACTCCATGCCTCGCTAACAAATGACATTCTGGCTTACATAAAACATATGAATAGACCAAACGTTCCTTTTTCTGGGAAGGCATGGAGTAGGACATACACACTTTTATGGAAGTATGCGATACTTACCTATGCAACAAGGGAGAAACAATAAAAACTTTAGGCACATTATAACATTTCCTTATTCACCTGCTATATGGACATATATCTGTATGGACTTCATCATCAGATTACCCAGATTTGGTAATAAATCAATCATCATGGTTGTGGTTGATCGACTTTTCAATATGCTCATTTCTATGCCCTCGAACAACCATTTAAAGCTTCCACAGTGGCTCAAGTTTTCATGGACAATATATTCAAACTACTTGGAATGCCACAATATATTGTCTCAGACCGTGCTCCAACTTTCACAAGTAACTTCTGGCAAGAATTTTCAAGATCCAGGGCACCCAATTGCATCTCAACATTGCATATTGTCTCCAGACCAATGGTGAAACTTAAGTTGTCAACAAGTGTTTGGAAGCCTATTTGAGGTGCTTTGCATCCAAATGAAAATTTCAATGGGTTCAATGGTTACCCCTCACTGAATGGTGGTACAATACTACTTACCATGGTACCACTCACATGACTCCCTTTGAGGCAATCAATGGTCAAAATCCGACCTCTGTATTATCTTACCTGCGAGGTGTCTCCAAGGTTCATGAGGTTGAAAAAACCCTTATATTTCATGTTGTCATTCTAAGCACTCTCAAAGACAATTTGGTCATGGCTCATAATCAAATGAAGCAACAAGATGATTAGTGTCGTTTCTAATGCCATTTTATTGAAGGGGATCAAATGTTTCTTCATTTACAACTATATAAGCAAACTTCCCTCGAAGCATACCACTGCTATGAGCTTGCTCCAAAGTTTTATGGCCCCTATACAATCATTGAGCACATTGGGCCCGTGGATTACAAATGAGCCCTTCCCAGCCTTTCTAAACTCCATCCAGTTTTTCATGTCTCATGCTTAAATAAAGTGATTGGATCTGAGTGTCAGATTCAAACTAGTCTTTGTGAATTGGATGAAGAAGGTTCCATTTGGTTGTAGCCACAATCTGTCCTAGACCAACATGAGCATCATCTCCATCAGTGCATAATTCATGAAGTTTTAATACAGTGGAAGGATACCTAGCTCAAAGATGCTACATGGGAGCCAACAACCATTTTGCAACAATTCCCACATCTCAATGCTTGAGGACAACGTTGTTCTTTAAGGGGGAGGTCATGTTAGGATTCTAACCTCTAGAATCCCTAAAGTAGATAGAATACTTTGTATTTCTATGTAATAAAGGTCATCATTAGTAAATAAGGCCTATGTAATAATGTGAACACAACTATTGTAGGAAGACTTACTAGAAGGTTCCGCCTCTAGAAAGTTCCTCCTCTAGAAATTTCCTCCTCTAGAATGTTCTTAAGAATATAGAAGTAGTATATATAGAGGTAGAAAGGATTGTAAAACTTATCTTTTGGAATCATTTGTTACTTGAACTCTGCTCTATTGGAGGTTTCCCCCTCGAAGAGGCAAGTGAACAATGCTTTCCAGATTAATAAAGGTATTGTATTTTGGCCCATATTGTTATTGTGCTCACTGATATGTTTCTTTTTATTAAATATTTTGATAATATTTGTGCTCTTTCTCTACATATTACTATTTGGTACCTTACAATTGTTAACTAATTCTAGCTAAGGTGGTTCAGTTCCCCTCCACTTAGGTTCAATTCCCGCAAGTGACATGTTAATTTCATTATGAGTATATTGTTGTAATGACCTTGAGCATTGTGTTGACAAATCCTTGAGCTTCTATAGAATTTGGTTTACCCTAGGTACCATCCTTGGAATGAGAGAAGTACCTAGTGGGTTTACCCAAGATATGTATTTCATGGAAAAAAAGTTCATCTAGAATTAACCTGAATTTTATAAATTTATTATTGCAAAAAAAACCACATATCTTTATTAGAAGACTAAATTGATGTCCACTCATAAGTATTACATTTGTATTGTTTCTTGTGTAGAGTTCTAGTTCAACATCAAGAATTTCCTCGAGTACGAGCTCAAAGTAGTCTACTAGTCCATCCTCTGCTCAAGATCTAAGTTAATAATTATATTAATTAGGTTATAATATTTGGTTAAAAATGGAGTTGGCATATTTAAATTTTCACGCAAATGAATTATTATGCTTATTATTTACATCTTCAAAATCCATCTCTAACCATCTCTCCTATTGGTACTTCAACACCATGTTAATGTCTTTGTGCATATGTATATGATTTGCAAGAAACTAGTCAAAGTTCCCCAACTTTTGATTCTAATACAATTCCTCCTCAGGTTGGAATCAAACATTGAAGGATATAAACAGGTAGATGTTTCTACAATAGACCCTGATCAATACCTAATATGCCTCAAGGTCAACATTTTTCCGCAAATTGTGATATGCCATCTTCGAGTAGAGCAACAAATTTAGAGGTAAATGGAGATAATCCTTTGTAACATTACTATGAAGCATCGATGGTGTGTGGTTGTTCCAATAATAAATGAATAAAAAACTATAGACAACGTATTGTAATGGAAAAATACTGATGTGATGGACTCCCTGTGAGAGTTGGAGTTTTTCCTTCTATTGTTGTTGCAAACCCCATGGGTCCTATATAACACACATGGATTCATCCATTCATCAAAGTCTCATCTGAAAAAATATGCATTGTAAGGAAACCATTCAAAGATTCTAAAGATTCCTCAAATTATAAATATTCTTCATATTCCTTAGATTTTGAGAGTGCGAACGATTGCCAAGTTACTAGGAGGAAAATCTCTAAGAATGAAAAAATGATCCAATTCTTTTACAAATCAACCAATTCCTTTGGAAGGTGATGGAAATGCAAAACTCGTGCCACTACATAAAGAGTCATACAAGAGATCCATATGTGCTGCTTGGCCTACATATAGGTCATTTCCCACTATATGAGAGATTTTCTCATATTGTGGCTACAATTTCATAATTTCCCCTCTAAAATCAAAGACGTAAACTATCATGTCAAATGTGCACCTTTTCGACCAAGGAGAGGTTACATTAATACCTTTTGTGGACCTTATTATAGACATAATGATTATGACATATTGGCATCATTTAAATATTATTTTATGTTTAACTACAATATGTGCTTGAATTCATTGGGAAAATTAAAGGATTGTGTATATGTGGATAGTTGTCCATGCTTACATGGAAACATTGAAGGAGTTATTAACAACTAAAAAATGCAAATTGTATCATTGTTGAGACAATTAATGACAATGAAATATTTATGTCTAGGATTGTAAAATTATATGTTTGTGTAGGTGTAATTTATATTTTGTTTGTCGGAGATGAGTTATTAGTGGAATATAGTTTTTCCTAGCTTATACCTATTCGAAAACAAAGATAAGAATTCATTCTTTCTTTAGAGGTGCCAATGGGATAGAAAAAGAAGGCAACACATGGTATTCTATAACTTTTCAGCTCTAAGGGTTTGTATTGATGAAATACTGAAAGACTTGTACTAAAAAAATAATTATTACATTGAATTTATTTATACTTATGGTATTGAGATTTACAAATACAATGTATGTTCGTTCATATGAGTATCCATTTTTACAATAATGATACTAGAAATGATTATGATAGTATTATTATTGTGTATTTTAAAGATGATACAAGGGATGATGAATATATTACTATTGCACATATTCCATTTCATTGCACTATTTTTTTTTGGATAGAGAAATGAGCATATAGGCGGATTGTTTTTGAGGAAGAGTATAACGCATTTATGAACGCATCTCCTTTAGAACTTTCTATTTTAATGTTAATGTGTCTGATGCTGAGATTTAAGTGGTATTGATAGAAATCGACAACACATGGAATATAATGTGAATATGAATATGAATAGTGGAGATGAGATTGTACATGATACACATGTCGACAACCAAATGTTACATGATGTTTTTTTAGAGGGAATACATTCCTGTTGTTGGTGAACATGAAGAAGATATGGATGGAGGTGCTACAGACCATGGCATTGAACTGGGGGATTTCACAATATGTGATGCACAAACATCCCCTATTATAGTGGCCAATAACACAAAGTGTTCTAAGTTGATTATTATTGTGATGCTTTATAATTTGAAAACAACATATGGATGGTTAAGCAAAAACTTTACATCTTTGTCGAGGTATAAAATGTGATGTGTATTATAATATAGTGTATGTTACAAGTTATTTAATCTTGTCAACTTAGCTTGTTAATTTTTAGTTAGTTGACAATGTTATTTATGATCAGTTTGTTTCAGGGTAAGTTGTTTCTATCAGAAAACATACTTTCTAGCACATGTGCAAATGCTAGAATTTTTTTATTTGATTTGGGTGTTGATTACAAATTATATCATGCACACTCAAAAGGTTGAGGTTGTATCTTATATAAAGTGTGACATAAATATAAGTCCATGTGTCCAAAATGCAATAAAAGTCACTACCGCTAGACTAATGTAAAGGGGAAAAATGTCCCATAAAAAGTATTATGCCATCTACCCATCATTCCAAGATTGCAATTCATATTTCTTTGTAAATCTTTAGTTGAATATATGGCTCTACATGCAAAATACAGGAGTGGATGAGGCATGTTGCACATCCCTGTAGATTCCGAGGTGATGAAGCACATAGAAAATACATGGTCTGAAAAATTTATACATGGGCCACAAAGTATAATACTTGGATTAGCGATGCATGGAGTGAATCTATTCTATTTCCAGTCTACAAATTATACAATTTGGTTTGTTCTCCTAATAAATTATAACATCCCCACTTGGATAGCTAAGAAGAAAGAACATTTGATGTTCTCTCTTAATGTGCTTGGAAAACATCAAGTTAGAGACAAATGTTTGTTTGGTACTGTTGATTACAATGTACGGTGTGTTTTTTTGGATAATCCATGATTTCTTAGGGTTAAGAGTATGCTTAGGTATAAAACAAGTTACCAACTTGATGATAACCCTCCAGAGTTCTAGTTTTGTTAGAGGTCACATTTAGTGGCTATTTTTATCTCCATTTCAAAAAATTAGTGCCATCAATAGCATCATTTTTCTTTTGGGGGTTCAAATTACAAAATAATCTATACAATTGCAAACAAAAACCTTAAAATTGATCCCCAAATCGAAAAGTGGTACTTCCAACGTCGCCCCTTTTTTTCTTCCGGGTTAAAATTACAACTTGTTTGAAAATGTTGCATTGACAACTAGTAATGTTTCAAACAAAAACCTTAAAATTGACTCTCGAAATGAAAAGTGGTGCTATCAGTAGCACCCTTCTTTTTTTGGGGTTACCATTACAACTTGTTTGAAATTGTGACTTTAACAACCGATAACATTGTGAACCGAAACCTCAAAATCTCCCTCCAAATTGAAATGTGGTGTCACAAGTAGCACATTTGTTTTTTGTTTCAGGGTCAAAATTTTAACTTTTTTGAAACCATAGCTTAAAAAATTGATACAATTGCAAACACAATCAAGAAAAATTAAAAAAATAAAAGAAAAAGGCAAATATATAAGG
>SNQJ01S0039072.1:11371-42521 GCA_010110895.2 Picea sitchensis
GAATTAGTTACTTGGATAGGAATGATCCCAAAATATCAGGAAATCCAGTACTTAGATAACCATTCGAATGCCATCTCATCCTTCTAGAAGATTCCCTTCTAGAAGCTTCGAGAATTCTTCTTTTTCTCTTCTTTAGAAAGGGTCCGCACCCTATTAGTTAGACACAGTGCGAACTTCTCGCACCCTAGCTTAAGGTAGCCTGCAAGAATCATACATTCTCGTAGGCAAATGTATTGGTAGCCTACGAACCTTCCTTAAAAATGATATTTTTGGTAAGAGAAGAAAGTAACTTTTCTCAGGAGAAAGTTCTAATGAAGAGCCTGAGTACACCATAATCAATACATCATCATGACGACCAAAATCACGGGTAACAATTATATTGGCACTTGTCACATAAATAAAATACAAAAGCACACACATAAATGTACATAAAACATGTTCACAATTGCACATAAGTACCGAGGAAAAATGTTATATATATATATATATATAGTATGTGGGTCATAAGTTACAAAATTGGGCGCTTAGCCTCACCCCCACATGTGTGTCCCTATAACACACCACGACATTGTATAGGCACCAAAAGAACTGCACCCAGGCTCGTGGTACACTAACTACATGTCGCTCTGAATCATTGGTATCCGGTGTGTAAGACAATCCATATTTCTCTAGACGTTCTCCAGAGTCCTCTCCATTCTTTCGGCATCCCCTCTTGGCTACTTTATACTGTGTCCTCTACGATGGTGGTGTGAGTATCCTGTTGATGGGTCCAAATGGCTTGTCAAGTAGGTAAGGGAGAACGCCTAATGGTACGTCCCAATTAGACCTACTCTTGTTTGGTAGGTCCCAATGGGCCTCATTTCCACTCATAATTAAAAGAAGAAAAAGGGGAAAGACAACAAATTGTCCCCCAGAGAGTTCTAATTAATCCTAAGAATAATCTAACTGAAATAAAACTAATCTAATCTAACTACTTCTAACCTATCCCGAGAGAAAAACTAAAAGAATGAAGACAGTGAGAGATAATATCATCAGAACCATAAATAATTCATGCATGCTAATGATAAGTGATAACAACAATGCTACAGATACATAGACAATTAGTTGTACAATCCATTCATAACATTATGTTTGTACTCAGAAGGATACATATGACAACATGAACATATAGAACAGAGTAAAGAAGTATTTCATACAACATAATTCAATGCTACTCAGGAAGAAGACAAATGCACAAAGAATAGTCTCATGTAAATCTACCAATATCATATATTTCTATAATTCCTATTGCTCTTTATTCATTCAGAAGTAAGAAGATTGTCTATCATTCACAAAGGAAAAAATCCCCTCTTATATTGAGTGAGCTCTCTTTTATTAAAAAAGAGAGACTCGTCGACTCTCGTGGTTGTTTGTTTCATTTTCCTTCTATTTCTCCTATTACATTTTGAATTTCTTTCATATTGTAAAAAATGAATATGTGGGGTTTACAAAAAGAAGTTGGAGAGTCTCTTGGGAGGTTATTTTCATCCTCAGACAGCTCATAAATGACATTCATTAGAAAATATTAGTATCTTTGCTTGTTGGTGCCATCTTTTCTTCCTTGAGCTATTCAGGGAGTTTATGGTGTTTTACTATTGATTAAAATCTTTTGATATTATTCTCCTTTGTCTTATCTTTCCATTAAGCTATTGATGGTCCAATTTTGCTTCCTGTAGCTTGAGATATGATTGTTGGAGCATGGCATAGCATGTTCTTCAACTAAATTCGGGTTCCTTCTGTGTTTTTCATATTCAAATAATTTCCACTCAATATATTCCAACACTTTTTATCCCATATTTTTCTCCTCTCTTCCAGATTTCAAGCGAGCCATCCTAGACATAATTTCATTTCCCGTGGCCCTAGATATGGCTTCTTGAAGTCTGCACAGTTATTTTTTCCCCCAAATCCGTGGTCTATTGTTTTCTGATTTTTTTTACGTCCTCTGTCACTTTTCTAACCTGAATACCTATGTTACTGCATTTCTCTTTCCAATACCTTTCCAATCAGGTATCATGGGCCCAATTCTAGGCCCAATTCCAACACGTGTAGCCCAAGTTCTGCTCATTTGAAAAATGTCTCTTAACAACCATCCATAATGTATGTAGGTGAATCTAGGTTGTTGATCCTTAACTTGCAAACATAAAACCCACATGAAAAAGAGAGTTCAACACTTAATTATATAAATGGTTTTAGCCCCTATAGATAATTTGAATAATAACCGGCATAGGACTTGTGGCTTGTAATAAAATTTTAGCTAATTTTCTTTTTTTAAAGAATTAGGAAAATAAAAAAGTAAAATAAAATAAAATGAAAAATAACAAAATTAACTACATTGTCCTACATTAGTTACAAGTAATAATAATAATAAAAAATTAACCCTAATCTAAATGAAAATAAAATGAAAATAAAATAAAAATAATCCAATTACCCCACTAATGTGAAAATAAAAATTACTAAAATTAAACTAATTAAATATTAAAATATTCTTGTGAAACTAGGAAATAATAAAATAAAAAATCAAAATCAAAATAATAAATTGAAAAATTGTCCTCTAATCCACGTGAAATCCAAAATTAATTATATATATAACCCCAATCAAAATTAATTAAGGAAATAACCCCTCACCCACGTGCAAACAAATCATATAAAATATCCCAAAAATTTAAAATTTAAAATACAACCAAAGTCCATATAATACCAAAATTCCATTCATGTTCTAATGGTCGTGTTTAGACATAGTCTTCTAATAGTCTAATCTTCCGATGGTCGGATTGGCACGTTCAGAATGGTATAATAAACAATAAACATTACATTTATGAGACATATAGTTCCGATGGTATAGCATTCGGTAAATAGGTTTTGGTAAAACTTGGTTAACTTTCCCATGAAAAACCCCGACGTGAAAAGTGTCGAACAATAATAAAAAAAAAAAAGTTAAAATTTTAGAAAAAGTTAGAACCCAAACGAATGTCAAAATAATTTCTAAGGTTCAAATATTTCTAATGAATGTTTGGTAAAATCATTATGATGCACGTGAAACATGGAATTTCCAAAGTTTAATATGACATAAGTGTTTGGGAAGGTAAGGTTTTGACTTGTGAATGTGAGTAAGTCTCGGTAAACTCATGAGTGAAAACCTAAAGAGGTAGGTTTGAGGTAAGCTTCCCCGTGGCTTGATTTATTAATAAAATATTCATACAATTCCTAAAGGTATTCGAGAGGAAAGGTAGGAGAGATTCCATGAAAATAGGAAGGATTCTCTAAAAATATGGATTTGTGTCTTAAATGATAATTTTTTATGGGAATTGTCACGGAGCACTTATGAGGGACAATGGGATGGACCTCGGATGTTACATTAGATATTTGTGGGTAAGAAAAAAAATAAAAAGGTTAAATTAAAACTAAATCAAAAAGGGAAAATATAATGGGTATGTACAAGTTAGGGTTTAAGGGGAAAAAGGGAAAATGAAATTAAAATGAAAATGAAAAAAATAAAATAAATATATATAAAAATAAAAATTCATTTTTTTTCTTTTAAATTTTACGTTTATATATGAAAATAAAAGATGTACATGTTAAATCATGGGTTTTGGTCAAAACACACTAGGTAACAAATGGTTTGTTTATTTAACAAAAATAGTTTATCCATGTAAAAATGTATTTACCCCATGTAAAACAAATATCTAATGTGAATTGGTTTTCCCCTTAGTAAAAGTAAATACCTAAATTAATTCTAGGGAAAAACCATGGGGAAAAACCACGGACTATACCATGTGGTTTTGTAAAACCATGGGAAAAATGAACATAAATAATTACAAAAATAAATAAAATAAAAATCTATACAAAAATGTGTACAAAATAAAAATAAAATAAAATTGAAAAATAGGAAATTAGGTCAATTTACACAAGTCAAGGTTCCATGTCCCTCATTATTCCACCGCTCAAGGTTTCGTTGGTTAGGGTTTCGCACCTAGAGGTCGACATTAGGAATAAGGAATATAAGGTAGGATTTAAGAAACAAGGCGTCATGGAGAGGAGCTAGGTCATATGGCGATGAAAAAAATTGTGATTCAGCTACGGTGAAGGGAAAGAGACAAAGGAGAATAATGTGACACTTCATGTGGCGAATCAACGTCACAAGTAACGATGAATGGGAGAAGGAGATCAATACCAACAAAGTGTAATAAATAAGTCAGTATAATCAAGATGTTCATATTGGAGGGCGGACCTACTAAGATTATGTTACCCGCCCATAATGTGGATCTTAATCTTCTGATTATGTTACCCTCCCATTTTCTTCTTTGTATTGTTTTTATATGGTTTGCCTGTGGAGGCCGTATTCATTCTGAATTGGAAAGGCCTGTATAACCGACTGTTGTTGAGAAGGCCTCGGATGTTGGTGATTTGGAGCTACAGGCGTACCTGGGATTATGTTTAATAAGTTTTGTGTATGGTCATTCGATGGATATGGACATTCGATGGATCGTTGTATCTGCCTCGGTTACAGGTTTTTTGTATTGGCTACTTTATGATTATGCTCGGCTCATGGACTGCATTTCATTGCTTGATGCTGTCATATTGTAGATGAATTTATACTATATATAAATTTGAGTAATTTTTCCTTGGAAAAAAAAAAGTCTCGGTAAACTCATGAGTGAAAAACCAAAGAGGTAGGTTTGAGGTAAGATTCCCCGTGGCTTGATTTATTAATAAAATATTCATACAATTCCTAAAGGTATTCGAGAGGAAAGGTAGGAGAGATTCCATGAAAATAGGAAGGATTCTCCAAAAATATGGATTTGTGTCTTAAATGTTAAATTTTTATGGGAATTGTCACAAAGCACCTATGAGGGCCAATGAAGATGGACCTAGGATGTTACATTAAATATTGGTGGGTAAGAAAAATAAATAAAAAGATTGAATTAAAACTAAATCAAAAAAGGAAAAATAGAATGGGTATGTACAAGTTAGGATTTAAGGGGGAAAAGGGAAAATGAAATTAAAATGAAAATGAAAAAAAGAAAATAAATATATATGAAAATAAAAATTCATTTTTTTTTTTTTAGTTTTAGGTTTATATATGAAAAAAAAAGATGTACATGTTAAATCATGGGTCTTGGTCAAAACACACTAGGTAACAAATGGTTTGTTTATTTAACAAAAATAGTTTATCCATGTAAAAATGTATTTACCCCATGTAAAACAAATATCTAATGTGAATTGGTTTTCCCCTTAGTAAAAGTAAATACCCAAATTAATTCTAGGGAAAAAACATGGGGAAAAACCACGGACTATACCATGTGGTTTTGTAAAACCATGGGAAAAATGAACATAAATAATTACAAAAATAAATAAAATAAAAATCTATACAAAAATGTGTACAAAATAAAAATAAAATAAAATTGAAAATTAGGAAAATAGGTCAATTTACACAAGTCAAGGTTCCATGTCCCTCATTATTCCACCGCTCAGGGTTTCGTTGGTTAGGGTTTCGCACCTAGAGGTCGACATTAGGAATAAGGAATATAAGGTAGGATTTAAGAAACAAGGCGTCATGGAGAGGATCTAGGTCATATGGCGATGAAAAAACCTGTGATTCAGCTACGATGAAGGGAAAGAGACAAAGGAGAATAATGTGACACTTCATGTGGCGAATCAACGTCACAAGTAACGATGAATGGGAGAAGGAGATCGATACCAACAAAGTGTACTAAATAGGTCAGTATAATCAAGATGTTCATATCGAAGGGCGGACCTACTAAGACCGTGAGGATCAGGAATACAACTAGGTCAAGGAAAATGTGACAGATAGAGAACATGCATCAAGCGATGCCACGACAAGGACTTTCAACCAAGAAATTGAATGGGATTTTGGTCTGGTTTTTGGCAAGAGGTAAGACTAAAAAAGGACCCAGTATAAATCAATCTGAAGAGTTTTAGGGACAGTCTTATGAGGAAGGTCGATCTGACAGCCTTGGGGGCTTCATACCTCGATACAACTGCAAACCAAGGTAATATGCTTCCTTATAAGGAGAAGCTTGGAAATAATCAAGGTCGAGGTTGTGGATAAAGATCAACGGATTCCGCTGCATGCATCTCAATGATGGCGCAGTCACACGAATGAAGTGGCTCTACAATCCTGCTCCCGCAACACAACAAAATGAGATCAGTCGTGCACTTAAAAGTATACTTTCCAATACATCATAAATATTATATTTTATACCTTTGAAAATTTACAAATGAGCGATGGTTTTATTCATGGTAATCATGGTTGGTTGTGGATAAGCATTTTGAAAACTGCATGTGCCAAGTCTCAAATAAAAAAGAAGGATCAATGATTATGCAATTCAAACTTAAAGTTAGAAATAGAAGATTAAGATCCACATGCAAAGGTATAAAAGTTGGAGACATTAAGCATAGCATGCTAGCAAGAGGATGCATAATTTGAATTAGTCATTCAAAAATAATGGGCATGCCTTCATCTCAACTAAAATCGATTCCCTCATATGGATAATCGTCAACAGCTATGACTTGCCTCTCCCACCAATGGAATAATTCATCGTCATACGGGTTGGAAATCCATCCACCCCCCAATCATAGAATCAACCCACTCCACTTAGCCATACATGGTGTCCTACACAAATGAGGATCCACACGTACTTTCAAACTGATTGTAGGTACCCTGTCAAAAAATAAGGTGCATAATATACTACCATGTCCAAAAAATTTCATTTTCCCTTGCTTACACTCGATAAGTTGTGTATTCATACACTGCAACAATGTCGAGCTCCAATAATATATCGTAGGTTGAAAATATTATATTGCATAGAACATTTGTGGCACTGAAGACTAATGTACTGCCACATGGCATTGAAGACTAATGTACTGCCACATATATGACAATCCTTGCGATACTTAAAAGGATAATTTTGAGACTCAAGCTTTTGATTTTACAGATTAGGACTTGGCTCGCAACCCGTTGTGTTCTAGGGGTGCAATATAAGGTAATGTAATCTTATATAGCCATTCCTCCTCCTCCTCCTCGAGTATGGAGGTTTGTGACATCTCCCTTTGCAAGAGTCCAGTAATGAAATAAATGTCTTCAACCTCTATCTTTAGAGATTGGCCATCAATCATATAAGCATCGACGTCTGATTCCCAATAACTAATCAATAGCTAAAAAATATTGTTTTAGAACCCGCATGTTGCTCATTTTGAAGAATTTATTTAGTCCACATTGATAGATGGATTCTAAGGCCTCATCATCTTCAAGGACTTGGCTATCAATTTCTTCATTCTCTTGTTACCTCCATTCAATAACCATCTTGAAATCTACAAGGAGTGAAGAGGGGTTGATATTTATTTTTTCCAATTTTCCAGACATACATGTGCTTTCGTTTGGTGACAGTCGCGTATATACGTGTTTTTCGTTGAAGGAAAGAGCATATAGGGCTAGGTACATGTGCCCTGCACCAAGAAGAGGTGTGTACAAGTGCGTCCTTTCAAAAAATAAAATACACACGAAATTTTTTCATAATTGAAAACATTTATGGATGAAAATGAAGAGGATTAAATTCTTTCCAACTTGCTTTAAGCGGCGCTTGAATATGATCCCTATAGCTCTCATAATGATCACCAAAATATTGGAGGGTTTTTACTCAATTTGCACTATATTGGTAAAAACTCAAATGAAAAGTTAATTCAGGTTAAAATTCACTATTTTAATAAAAATTTACCCACGTTTTATATAGTTTTTTACTATATTTCAATTTTAGACACCTACTGAACCTATTTTTTGTATAAGATAATCGTTTGAGTCTATATTTTGCTTTGATGAGTCTCGTCTCAACAATTTGGGTTTAGTATGGATTTAGGAAACTAAACCAGATACACAGAGTTCTTACTCCTTCTGCTAGTTATTCTTCTAGTCATTATGGAGAGTTTGTTGTTGCCTCCAATATCACAAACTTATGTCAATGTTCATTTTCATTCAATCCTGCCTCAGTCACTTCATTGTGTTGTGTTTTTGTTCAAATGAACTTATCCTGTGTCGACCATTCCACAAAATTTTTGAATTTGCATTTTTTCCTTCCCATATGTCAAGTACCTCTCAGAATCAAAAGTATATTTTCCTATTCTTGTGCCGGTATGGAAGGTCCCCATTGACTTCCTAGTAGAAGTTCAACTCTTATCGACTATGACACATTGCTCTAATATTTTGACCTAGAGTCACACCTTTGCCCTATTTACATAATTGATAGGTGACCTTGTGCTCAATAGATGATGTTTCATCATTGGTTGTTCAATGAGCGGTTTCCCTTCTGTTCGATGAAAAAAAAATTATTAACACATTGGGGTTCATGTAGTACCTTGGATTCCATTTGTTTTCATTGGTGGTTTCCTCGCCTTTGTTAGTAGTCTTCATTATTGGTTGTTATTAAGAGGGTATATTTCGTGCACTATTTCCATATGGTGCATGGGAGAGATGTACTTCATGGTGGGTCCTTTCAATCTTTTCATCTGAGTTATTCCAAATATTTGTCCTTTTTTCTATTCCGGTGGATCTCTTCCTATCGACTTTAAAAATATTTCTCTAGGATAAGGATCTAGAGCCTTTATAGTACCTTGGGGTTTGTAGTCATCAGTGGCAGGTTCCCTCACTATTGATAGTGGGAATGCATCAATTTCCCCTGATCGATAGATTCTACCAAGTGTTTGACATCAAATCCTCTATTCGCACTTGTTATATTGTACTAGGTACCTTGACGCCCATTATCATTATCAGTGGTTTGTATCGCATTTTTTAATGGTATACATCAATGAAAAATAGTCAAATAGTGTCTCATTGTATTTGAATTCAACACATATATTCACATAGTGTAGACTCATACCACAACGATGGATTTGAAGAGCTCAGAAATGTAGTAGCATCACCAATTTTATGTTGTTTCCTGAGTTTCGTTGGATAATACCATTACCCACTTTTGTCATCGGTACTTATGAAGGATCCATTATTCAACTCTTGTCTCCAAATATCCTTCACTGATTTTGAGAGATAGATCCATTGTGTATCCCTTTTGTGGATATGATCTCCTTTTGACATGGATCCACTATGTCTATTTTTTGTGGTCATGGTCATGTATTTTATATATATACATTCTTCATGGATCTGCAATGTACTTGATTGGTGGCCATGCTTATTATCACACCTGAGCATGGAGAGTATTCTGAATTGTTTTTGTTGTTGGTTGATTTTCTTAGATCGGATGATGGCGACCTTCACCCTGGCTTACTGCTTCTTCATCTTAAGGAATTATAATGTATTTCAACCATCATTTTCTCTGCTAACCTCACATATTAGGGGGTATCTGTTATATTGTCAATTTCCAACACTGAAGCATTGATACATTTGTTGGCCTTGTCCCTATCCTACTTTCATACACCTTTTCCCCATACCTCCTTTGGATTATCTAAAAAACACTTTTTCGGAACTTGTATGCTCCCTAGAAGTTATGCAACATGTGTATACACAGGTTGATCAAAGGAAAGTTGTGTACATGTCATTAAATGCTCAAAAAAAAAAATCATGTAATTGCGAGTTGAGTCACTATTTTTGTTATTTTCCTAATTCCTTTTTCCCATACTCAATCGTCTTTCTGGAGATGACTTAAATAGATCATGAATCCAAGGAGAAAGGTAATGAATGGATTCATGATAAAGTAAAACAATGCTAGTTGAATCTCACCATGTCTGCAAGCCCCTAAATTTCCCTTGTTATTCTAGTCCTCGGACTTAGAAAACTTTGTTTCCAACCATTCATGTACACTCTCCTATATGATCAAGAGATATTATCGGTTCTCTTTGGATCTGTTGGTTTATCAACGTCGAAGGTATAATGTATTTGCAGTAGATTGGGTGGAGGGACCTAGGGTCCTTTCAAGGAGCAGTTTCACGACATAGAGGGTAACGGTTTCACCTCAAACTTTTGTTTTTAATAAAAAGATGCTCATTCCTTCGATTTATGCTTTTCTTAATGTGTAATTCAATGTTTTTGAATACTTATTTGACTAGAACACTGATTGTTGTAAATATTTCTATATTTGATCAAATTAACTAGTTAGTTATCAGTATAACTACCTTCTATTGTAGTCCTATGTGTGCAAGTTTTGCAAGTTCGAGAAGGAGAAATAAATAAGGATCGAAAGAACTTAAAGATTTGGATATACATTGAACGTTGGATCTTGGGTAAATTATTCTTGCTTTCTTTCCTGAAATTTAGTTATTTTGATCAGATCAGTTATAGTTTGCTTGCTATTTGAGTTTCTTGGAAATTGCTTTTATTTACACGGTCATTGATCTATTTTGGTTTTCCCACAACCATAGGGAATTTTCCCTTCAAACAGTGGGTCACCCATCATAATTATTCCCAAGAAGGATAGGACTTGGAGAATGCGTATCGATTATAGGGAATTGAACAAGATTGAACTAAAGAATCAATACCCTATTCTGAGGATCGGGGATCTTTTGGATCTACTGCAACATTCTTAGTACTTCACTAAGATTTATTTGAAAACAAGATATCACTAGGTACGATTCAAAGAATAATATACCTGTAAGAATACCTTCAAGACAAGGCAAGGTTTGTATTAGTAGTTGGTTATTCCATTCAGTTTATGCAACATGCCAACTACATTTATGAGACTAATGAATGATGTTTTATGAGGCTTATATAGATTCATTTAGTATTTTCTATTTGGATGATATATTGGTTTATAGTGCTACCTAGGAGGATGACATATCACATATTATGCAGGTGTTAGAGACCCTAAAGAAGCACCAACTTCTAGCCAATATCAATAAATTTAAGTTTTCTCTGAATTCTTTGTTGTATATGGGGTATGTGATCGGTGGAGGAAAGCTCAAAATAGATCTTTCCAAGATGGAGGCCATTATGAAATGGCTAGTTCCTATAAATTGCACAAAAGTTAGGAGCTTTGTTGGGGAAACACGATACTTGCAGAAGTTCATAGCTTCATTTTTAGCAGTAGTTGCACCACTCCATGCAATAATAGTAGGCAGTAGGAGTTTCCAGTGGGGGGAAAAACAACATAATGCCTTTGATGAGTTGAAAATTTTTGGCACAGGGGCAGACCCAGGGTTCAACGCTACAACAGCACACCAACAAAACCCTAAATATCGGCCCTTTTGGAAACACCTGCAAAGCAGATGAAGTCTCACCCGAGGTAGAGGCAGGGGTGGTTGTAGGACTCAGGTGTCTGCAACCTTAGTTGGGACATATATCTGTGATTATAATACTTGATAGAACACTTAGAATAGTTAGTTCATCATTATTTAACCAATATCTACTCCGCAGAGAAAACAAAGCATCGCAGCATTCACCCTGATCTAATGTATTTAACCATTTAGCATAAATAAATGGATCAGATCTAGCAAATTTAAGCACTAGGCACATTCACCTATTTCAAATATAGCATCCAGATTCATCATAATCACAAAGAATAAATAGATTTATCTATCTATCTATATCAAGCACTTAGAAAATAACACATAAATACACCAACACATCGCACAAAGCAGAACAACACAACATATACGTGGTTCATCCCCACCCTAGGGATATGTCACCAACTCTTATTCTTTATTGGCTTCTTCAATAGGTTACATGCACAGAGCCTCAAAACCCTACTCCGCATAGGACAAAATATCTGTGCAGCTCGCTAGATCCTTCTTCCTTGCGTTATAGCACAAATTCCCTCACAGTCTGTTACAACCACTTGCACTTAGATATGCAAGTCTCTCATGGTATGCACAAATCATTTACAAACCACACTTGCACTTATCACAACATCACATAGATGCCTCTTCTTCTTCTTCTCTACATCACCTAGACATCTATTTATATATTACAAAATAGGCCTAAGCATGGGTAAACCCATGGGTTGACATTCCCATACCCATTACATATTCCCAAATCCCAAGAAGGGGTTGAGATCCTGCGATCTCTGATTCATATTGCGCTCCTCCTTCGATAGTCTGTCGAAGTCCAAAATGGTCAAACATGACCAAGAACCCTCAAAACTTGGTCAAGGGCCAACAGGTCCCCAACACTCACCTGTGACTCATCCCGAGTTACTCTGGTCTGACTAGTTCTTCCTCGAACTTCTTGAGCTTGGATCAAGCTGCTTCGACTTGTTGTTGTGCTAAGGACTTCTGATCAATGAACTCTTGGATGACTGCATCGTTGATAGGTCCCTCTATATGTTGTTCATCTATAGTGACAACCTTCTTTAGCTCTACTCCTTGGCCTTCTACCTATGTAAACAATTGGTAAGCCTTTTCTTGTACAGGTTGGAGTTTTTGAGTTACCTCCATAACTCTACTCTGGATAGTGTGGATCTATTGTTGGGTGGTCCCCTGCTCTTGGGATCGCTTCATTCTTTCCACAACTGACAAGGGCTTCAATTGCACCTATATCTTTTCGGCTTGATACTTTGCCTCTTGGAGCTACAATTCTAGTGCCTTCAGTTTTGGGTTCTCTGTGAGTTGTTCATAGGTCTAGGCATTGTGATCAGTGAGTTGCTTATATTCCAGGGTAAGATCCTTTAGCCTTTCAACTGCGGTCCGGGCGATTGCTTCTCTTTGGTCTCTTACATCTTGTGGGGTCTCAGGTACAACACGTAGCTCCAAATTTGCTATGCGTTGTTGTAGCTGCTGGATGGATTCTGCGAGTTGGTTCAATTGTTGTGTAACTTGGTTTTCTACCTTGATTTCTAAAACTATCAAGAGTGAAGTGCTCTGTTGACCGCTTCTTTTACTTGGAGTTTCTCCACGATCAACTGTCCCTTTTCTTGTTGTAGTTGTTCTTTTTCTTCATCAAACTTTTCTTGGAGAGCAAGCTTTTCCCGTTCTGCATCACTATGTTTCTCTACGAGTACTCCTTGTACTTGTGTCAAATCCTCGGTGGCTTGCTCTGTTTCTTCTTGTGCTAGTCGAAAGAGAGCTTCGACTGTATCGGCTAGGTGGTGGAGTTGGGTTGGATAATCTCCCAATTCTAGTTCTCCCGGTGTAGTGGAGACTGTGCGGCTGGACTGTAGGGCTTGTTGTACCCCTCGGAGTTCAATCTCAATTCGATCATACATCTCCTCTTGCTTTGCTTCTTGTTTCTCTGTTATTTCCAATGAATCATATTGCAGGGTTGCTATGAGGAAATCAAAGTCATCAGAGGTGACGACAGTCTGCATCTTGGTCATGGTGGCCTTCGATTTCTTTCAGGAGGAAGGTTTCAGAGGTGAACCTTTCCTATTCTTCAAGGGATCAACCTTGTATCCTTGCTTCTGTTCGACTTCTTTTCCATCTAACTCTTCACCATCACCTCCTTTCTCTAGTGATATGGAATCAGTCTTCATAGATGCATTGTCTAATCCTTGGACTTCTTCGGTCTTCTTTGTCCTGCTAGGTCTGGGTGTATCCTGCGTTGTTTCTGGGCTGTCAATGTCAGATATGTCCACAGGGTCTGCTAGAATAAGGAGGTTCATCGACCAGTCCTTAGTGATCTCCTCCAAGTCCTCCTCCATCAGCTTATAGTAGGATTGAATTTGTTTCTTGTGTTCATCGGCGCGCGTTGTGATGTAAATAACATGTCGATCTGCATTGAACTTCATCAAAGGCCTGAACTGGTGTAGAGTGTTCGGAGTCATGAAAGTCTCAGAATGTATGTCTATCTTCAGCTGATTGTAGTAGGTATGAAAAAAAGCATTTGACTGCCATTGTTTATTCATATCACTTGAATACCACAATGTATTGAACTTCATGACCAACGGTTCAAATGGCTCGATGTCCAAGAAGGTCACATCTTCTGACATCTCCCAGGCAATAAAATCTATAAGGATCAAGAGCCAGCTAAAATGAAATTCATATCCTTGATCATGTGCTTCTCTACAGTCGAGTTCCAACTGGTTCACCAGGTACTTCACCCAGTTCATCTAAAGGCCTTCCGCGCACTTCCCTGCGAGGTCGACTACAAAACCGGTGACTTGGGTAGGTCGGTTCTTTCTTAATAACTTCCCTGCAATCAACTGATAGGCGAGGCGCAATGCACCACTCTGGATAGATGATACCTTGTAGCCTCGCGTTCCCTTCTCGACATCACCATAAGTGTCCTTGATCTTCTGTGCTAGAGCGCGATCCATGGCTTTTCTGGGGTAAAACTCCTGTGGATCAGGTCCTTGCATACTCAACCCTTTGATATGATTGATCGGCGTTGGATCAACTGTTATACAGTGGTTTAGCCACAAATAGTTGCCATGGTAATAAGAAAGTAGCAACTTGACACATGCCTTGACTTCCTGGTGTCTACCAAAGTGGGGAATCTTCATGATGTTTAGCAGGGTGGACTACGTGAGGTTCATAGCCCACGAATGGGGGATTATATTTGAATTATTCCCCTTAGTTATAGTCAAGTACTTATGTGGGGTGAGCATGTTATAGACTTTGCGATCTCCAAGGTTGAAGTCGCTAAACTTCAACGCTGCAATCTTATATTGGTCTGCTTGAACTGCGCATATCCCTTTCGGGAGGTATGTTGTAACCAAGGTGTATTCGAAATCTCTAGGCATGCTATCTCGATTTACTATGCCGCTCAAAGGTGGAATATAGGCGGGTAATATGGTCGGGATCAATTTGGCATTCGCTAGATCATCCTTATGCTTGGTTCGCTTTTCATATGATGGTCCAGATGGTCCAGCTCTGCGAGCAGTTGACGGAGAGGGTGGAAGTCCTCTCGTTGATGATGTTGGTACACCTGTAGACATCACCATGACTCTTTTAGTCATGAGGTTGATCAAAACTTCTTCAACATCTTTCTCTACAATGCTCAACTCGTTCGACATACACGCTCGGGGTTAACAATCTCGGGTTCGGAGGGTAACTTAGACAAAGTAATGAGATAGAGAGCAAGAGCGTGATGATCATTGTGAAAAATCATCTTAGTTTGCGGGCTCAAACTCTCGATTGCAAAAGTGTTCTCGGTGCATGGCGTGATGGGATAAATAGGTAACTCGGCAATGGATCTCTTGCAATGGGTTAGAAGCCTTCATTAACTCTGTTCTGTCCATTATGGCACGGTTCTAACGGTTTGATGGTGATTTTTCTGACCACAAATGCCTTTCTACCCGTTCGAAGTGTTGGTCTAATGGTTATAATGTCCCCAACAACTATATTTCTTCGCCATGGCGAAGTGCCATGTGTCATTGTTCTGATATCCTTGCGAAGCTCCAATTTTGAAAATTTCCCTTATGCGAGGTTCCCTCTGGAACCTTCTGCAACTTTTTGATCTTATCTCTCTTCTTACTTAGCTTTCTAGCCTTCTTCCTAGTGAGCTTTGTCTCGGTATGCCTTTTCCCGTTCTGATTCTTATCTTCTTTTGGCAGAGTTACTTCGCGTTGTTGAGATTCTTTCCTAAGATTCGAGGGTGATCCTTCTTCTTTATCTGGAATAGGTACTTCAATCTTCTGTGGGTCTTCTAGTGTTCTTGCAACTTTGACATCCGGGTCTCTGGTGTTAAATATCTTTGATCTGTTCTTTTGTTCTTCAATCAAGTGTGCGATCCTTCTAGTCATGAATTCTTTTAACTCTTTCTTCTTCTGCTCTAAAACTTCTTCTTCTTCTTGCCTTCTGGCCTGATCTCTTTCAATCCAAGGTTTTCCTAGTAGCAGGGTAAATGGGGCACTGTTCTCAATAAATTTAATAATCTCAAAATCTTCCTCTATTGAAGTTCCATTAGCATTCATAGGTATTCGGGTGAGCTTTCCACATAGGTTTATCAGCTTTCCTTTGAATAGTCCTATTTCTCCTAATGAAGGAATCATAGAAAGCCTCCCTATAGCTTCCCAAGTTCTCTCTGTCATGATATTCACCTATGTTTCCTCATCTCGAACACAGTCAATGTTGAAGTCTCCTATTCTTGCTTCAAGGCATTCTTTTTCTTTGAAGATCTCTGATAATCTGACATGTTGTTGGCCATTCAGGGTTTCTTTCATCTGTAGCAATACTTTCTCTAATTCTTTCTGGGATTCTGTCATAATCTTAGTTTATGGATCTGCCTTAGGGTTTTCTTGGTTCATATTCATTCTTTCAACCTTATCAATCATTCTAGGGCAATCCAATACTTCATGATTCATAGTTTTACAACAAATACAACTAGGTCTTATCCCAGGGCATTCCTTAGCGAGATGTCTCGGTCTTCTGCAATTGTAATAGAGGGTTAATCATCTCTTTCTTTTAAATGATCCCCATCATTTCCCGTACTATGCGCTAGGATCATGGTATCTAACCTGCAAACATTTCTTTCTAGGATCTGGCATACACTTATTAGTCCAAACATTCTTTCTATGCATAGGTATAACATATTTTTCACTATTCTTATCATATCTACTCATATCAAATCTTATTTCATCTATTAATACCCCAGTTTTCAAGCTATAATAGAATCTATCAAACATACCTAGATCCATACTATTGAAACAAAAATTTCCACTTATCTTACTTCTAGAAGGCACAAAGCTTTCAGATCTAGAACTTTTCAATATTCTTACCTTTATTAGAGCATAGAGCTTTCAGATCTTACCTCTTTTAATAAAAAAATTCTCACTTTTACCTTTCTCAGAGCAGAAATCTTTCAGATCTTACCTCTTTTCTTCAGATCGGACTTATTTTCCTTAGCATGGAGCTTATCAAACTAAGTAGAGTAATACGCACTAGAGCAACAGATCTACACACAGAGCTTTCACAATTTCAAGTTGGATCTTTGCACAAATCTTCTTCTTCCTCAGTTCCCAACAATCACAGGTTCAGGTCTCAGCAACGGAACCATTTGTCGGCATAGGGGCAGACCCAGGGTTCAATGCTACAACAGTGCACCAACAAAACCCTAACTACCAGCCCTTTCGGCAAAACCTGCGAAGTAGATGAAGTCTCACCCAAGGTAGAGGCAGGGGTGGTTGCAGGACTCAGTTGTCTGCAACCTTAGCTGGGACACAGATCTGTGATTATAATACTTGATAGATCACTTAGCATCGTTAGTTCATCATTATTTAACCAATATCTACTCCGTAGAGAAAACGGAGCATCACAACATTCACCCTAATCTAATGTATTTAAGCATTTGGCACAAATAAATGGATCAGATCTAGCATATTCAAGCACTAAGTACATTCACCTATGTCATATCTAGCATCCAGATTCATCATAAGCACAAATCATACACAAATTTGTCTATCTATCTATATCAAACACTTACCAAATAACACATAAATACATCAACACATCGCACAAAGCATAACAACACAACATATACGTGGTTCACCCCCACCCTGGGGCTACGTCCACCAACTCTTCTTCTTTATTAGCTTCTTCAATAGGTTACATGCATAGAGCCTCAAAACCCTACTCTGCATAGGAAAGATGATCTGCACAGCTCGCTAGATCCTTCTTCCTTGCGTTACAGCACAAAGCCCTTCACAGTCTGTTACAACCACTTGCACTTAGCTTTGCAAGTCTCTCATGGTATGCACAAAGCATTTACAAACCACACTTGCACTTAGCACAACATCACATATATGCCTCTTCTTCTTCTTCTCCACATCGCCTAGACATCTATTTATATATTACAAAATAGGCATAAGCATGGGTAAACCCATGGGCCGACATTCCCATACCCGTTACATATTCCCAAATCCCAAAAAGGGGCCGAGATCCCATGATCTTTTCTTAATATTGCGCTCCGCCTTCGACAGTTTGTCGAAGTCCAAAATGGTCAAAAATGACCAAGAACCCTCAAAACTTGGTCAAGGGCCAACAAAAATAAAGATCAATCAAGCACCAATGCTTGCAATACTTTCACAATCCCTTCAAAGTGGAGATATATGCAAGTGGGTATGTCATGGGAGCAGTCCCAATGCAGAGAGGAAGGCTTGTTTGCTATCATTCTAAAGTATTTCATGGGGAGGTCGTCAACTAACCGACCTATGAAAATTACCTCTATGCCTTGGTACAAGATGTAAAAAATTAGAAGCATTATCTAATGGGAAAGGAGACCATCATCCACATAGATCACCATCCGTTCAATTATTTGCAATCCTAGAGAAAGTTACAGCAAACCAGACAGTACAAATGGATGGGATTCTTACAAAAAATTAATCTAGTCATCAATTATAATAAGGATAGCACAAAAAATTTGGTAGAGATGCTTTCCAAGCCACCCAAATCCAATATTACAACTTTGCGAACTTTGATGCATATGGATCCTTTTATCCATGATGCATACAAAGAGGCATACACAAAGACGAGGACTTCGAGGAGGTATTTATAAAGTTGTAGGGCCAAATTCATATAGAATAAGGTGACAACAAGGTTGACTATCATTTCTTGAATGGTTTACTCTACAATCTCAACAATATTTGTGTCCCTAAAGGTGAACGATTGCAACTTATTAGAGAGGATCACTCCTCCAAGGTTGCATGACATTTTGGTGTTGGTAAGACAGTTTCTAACTTATAGAGGTATGTGTACTGGCCTAGAATTTAAGAAGATGTAGAAAAATATATTAGACGATGTATACTTTATTGTATCATCAATCCCAATAATAGGAAGAAAGGTCTATACCATCTCTTACCTATACCCATGTGACCTTGGGAAAGTCTTTCCATTGATTTTGTGGGAGCTTTAGCAACAACCAGGAAGGGACATGACTATCTATTTGTGGTAGTTGACAAGTTCAACAATATGTGCATTCTCATGCCTTGTAAAAATACCATCAAAGGACAAGAGGCAACAAACATGTTCTTTGAACAGGTTTAGGTTCACTTTGGGATACTAAGGAGCATCATCTCAAACAAGGATACCATATTTCTCAGTGCATTTTGGACTATATTGTGGGAGAATATGGACACTAAGCCCACGAGTTATATAACATTCCATCCAAATACATATGGGAAGATAGAAGTAGTCAATGGGACTTTGGATACCTAGGATGAAAATCTAATCTATATACGACACTCTTATAACAAAGAAATCCAAACTTCTACTGGTAATTCACCTTTTGAAACATTCGTTGGATATTTTCCACCTTCACCCTTAGATGTTGTATATGGACAAAAATGAGGAGTGAGGGAGAACTTCACAGGAGATGCATTAAAATAATTAAAATTTGTTGAGAAGATCTAGTATATCCATTTGCAAGTACAGGAGATGTTGAATAAGTCACGGTAAAATTACAAGGCTAGACATGACCAACACATAACAAAGAGAACATTTAGAGTGGGAGAAAGAGTATGGTTACATCTTAATAATGAAAGACTATAGGGTCTTGGTAAGAAGATCAAGGTTGTGAGGTATGGTAATTTTGAGGTATTGGAAAAGGTGGGAGATAATTCCTACAAACTCAGTCTACCCCCACAGATGTGCATTTACTCAGTAGTGAATGTGGATAATCTCAAATTCTATGAGCCTTCCATGTTGGATCAGGAGGAGGAGCAATTCATACCTTCCATAGATGAATTAGCACCATATTCTCAAGAAGCGTTTGAAGAGGACACCATTTTGTAGAAGTGGTCTAGAACTATAAGAAAGGGGCATCATGACCTTTGGTAGATTGGGCTGAAAGGACAACTTCCAAGAAAATAAAAGTGGTACTCCAAGGAGAAGGTAGAGGAAACATTTCCTCACCTCATTCAGTAAATATTTTGGGGACCAAAATCCTCCTTAAATAGGGAGGTATGATATAGATTGAATCATTATATTATTTTTCATATATCTCGATGCTTTCAGAGTGGAAAAAATTGTAGGAATCAACTTGCAGGGTCATTGTAATGGGAGGTCCCAGTTTGGAAAATTGGTGTTTGAAATCTTTTGGATCCATTTTGAGGCATACAATGGAATTTTTTTGGGTCAAAACTTTCCCATCATTAGCTCAAACCCCGTGACACTATTATACACATCAATATCTTTACAATCGTGTAAAAATCACATCACTCCGAGCTCGTATGAAAATTTATGCCTCTTGCAAGTTGATCTATCATGTTGACCACCATGGTAGGAGAGGATGCCATGTTGGCCCTTGATACTCATGTGCATGGGGCTAGCCATGTGAGGAATTTCAATAATATTCTAGAAGGTCCAAAACCTTCTCAAAATGGAGGGTTAAGGAAGTCAAAACCCTAAACCTAGACAACTATCAGGTTATGTTAAATATCAGGCTGCTAGGAGGAGAATGGGTTCCATTCTACGTTATTGTATTTTATTACATAACAGAGCATAACAAATAGGAGTGGAAAAATTAGAGAGCATAGAAGAGGGGGTTAATGTTCTATAGAATCCTAATAGGCCACAGGTCTCAGGTGACTCCATAGAGAGTGCCCTCTCCTTTGTACTTGCATTATTTTCATACCAGAGAAAAGAGAACATAGCATCCTCACCTTCTTTCTAGGTTTTCTCCCTTGAGGCTTTCCCAGAGAAAAACTTTGTGTTATTTTTTGCATGGTGTGTGATTTTATTTTACTTTTCTCTCCTTTTCGTATTTAATGTATTTCATGCATAAGTAGAAAATCAATAACTAAAGATCATGGAATCTAAAGGAATTTAACCTTATAGTGTAGATTTTAGTTTTATTTATCATATATGTTGTGATGAACTGTTCCAGTGGAATATCCATGACAGTTTACAGATCATTTTTTCCTTAAAAGGTTGTAATAATAAATCAACAATACAAATTAGGGTCTCAGTATTAGTCTTTAATGGCTGAAAATGAAACTTGTTTTTTTATAAAACCCTACTTTAATCCTAAAACATTAAAAAGTGAGTAAAATTTACAAAATATTGATTGATTATTGGGAGAATGACTAGCGCCTACCATTGTTTTGGGAATATAGGGTCAATTAAGGACTCCTTCAAAGATATGTGAATGGATACTAGAGTGATATCTAGGGATGTTCACTATTAACCCTAGAAGATCCTCCTATTTTATCACTAGATATTCAAATATTTTCAAGGGAAGCTTCTTTACTTGTAACCTTCCAAGAATTTTGACCATAATGGATTTTTCAAGAAAGATCCAAGAGAATGCTCAACCAACACTAGAGAAGCAACCTTACACTTACATAAATTCATAAACAATAACCATAAGATAACAAGAGACCACTTACTCAAGAAATATTTCATCCATCAAAACCCTGGCAATGAGCATCCATGAAGTAGCAAAGCATACACAAGCAGATCATGTCCAAAATGTCACTCTAACTAGTCATCCATGGAATTTTCCATGGAATGTTTCATAAGAGAGAAGTAGTAGTAGAGTAATGAATCTCCAAAAGTAGCAATTGTACAAATGAGAAGTGATTCTCTTATTTATATGAGATATCTAGCACCCTTCTCATTAAAATAACAATATTTCCCGAGCAAAAGCCCTAAGAAAATAAAATATGCCTTTATCTCTTTACAAACCCTAGATATAAGGTAAAAATACATAAATAATCCATGATTCAAGAGTGTATAGGTCAACAAGATCCCCAATGATGCTCCTAATATGAAGTAAAGTTCTCAAATGCTAAGACACCCTCCTTAACACACGGAATGACCTCTTCAAAAGGTGTCCAACAAGTGGTCAAAAATAAGGCGATAATCCTTTTGTGACATATTTTAAAAGCACCATAATTGTGTCAATTTTTTCATGAATTTATTTCATGAACACATTTCATGAATCCCACAACCATTATGCATCTAATGGCATTGATGCCATCATTCTAAGATTTATGTCAAAAGATAATTTCTCTTCAAGTTGGCTACCCTCAAAATATGTGAAAAGGAATGTGAAGGGGCTCTAAAGTGAAATGTTCCCTTCAAAGGGTGCAAGGTTTCATCCTCCAAGTGTGGATAGGTCAACAAGATCCCCAATGACGCTCCTAATAAGATGTAAACTACTCAAATGCTAAGACATCCTCCTTAACACATGGAATTACCTCTTCAAAAGGTGTCCAACAAGTGGTAAAAATTAAAGTGATAATCCTTTTGTGATAGATTTTAAAAGAACCATAATTGTGTCAATTGTTTCATGAATTTATTTCATGAACACATTTCATGAATCCCATAACCATTATGCATCTAATGGCATTGATGCCAAAATTCTAGGCATTCTGTCAAAAGATAATTGCTCCTAAAGTTGGCTACCCTCAAAATATGTGAAAAGGAATGTGAAGGGGCTCTAAAGTGAAATGCTCCCTTCAAAGGGTGAAAGGTTTCATCCTCCAAGTGTAAAGTCACCTCCAAAGGTGCAACATCCCACCATCGAAGGGTCACATCATACCCCATAGATTATAGGGTGTCTCAACAAGGGATCCATGACATCAAAGGGCTCAACATCCTCCCAAAAATGTGGAATGACCTCTCTCAAGTGGTGGGGAAAACCTTCATGAAGTGTGCTAGTAACCCCTCAATGTCCTCCAAAGGTGCAACATCCCATCATCGAAGGGTCGCATCATACCCCATATATTCTAGGGTGTCTCAAGAAGGGATCCATGTCATCAAAGGGCTCAACATCCTCCCAAAAATGTGGAATGACCTCTCTCAAGTGGTGGGGAAAACCTTCATGAAGTGCGCTAGTATCCCCTCAATGTCCTTCAAGGGAACACTATGTCAATCAAGCATGTGGCTATATGTAATTCATCATCCAAGGAGGAGATCATGTAATCCAATGCACCATGAAAATTGGAGGCAAGGTATGCAATTCAAACACAACATATAAAGTGAATGATGTCAATGAAAAATCCATTAGATAGTTCACATAAATTATCCTCTTCAAACTTCACACTAGCTCATAAAGATATAAAATTTTCCAAGTTTAGGTATGGGAGGATCATTACTACCTGTCATTAGGTGTGGTGGTACCTAGGACAAGAAGTATATCCCAAGAAACCCATAAAGGATCATGTGCAATGACATATGGTATGGTTTGGAGTTTACTTGATGAGTGGATGTCATTGACATGCAAGGTCACATAAGATATTCATCCACAAGAACTCCTTTGTACAGGGAGCTCTTATGCAATGAGGTGATCTTTCCTTGGAACTATGTCTTTCCAAACCCCTTTTGTCTTTTTCTTCATTGATTTAACCTTTTTCGCTTTTGATTTCATTTTCTAAGTCCATTTTTTAGATATGCATTCATTGCATAAGACTTGGGGTGATATCCTCTTAGCGAGGGGGCATTACTCATGCTTTATATTTATTGGTTCTTAACTTTTTTTTTTCAATTTCCTTGCATTTTGAATATAGCATTTTCTCTTTCTGTTTTTATCAAGCTACATCAACTGTAGGAATTCAAGCCCCTTCTTCTCATGAGATTATTAAGCATGAAAATTTTTGGGATACATGTAAAAACCAACCGAAAATAAAGGACAAAGGAGAAAGAGAAGATGGAATATGTTATTTATGATGAGGGACATGGACATATTATCCCTATTGATTTCCTCAATAGTACAACTTTTCGCAAGAGTCACAACACTTCACAAGGAGACGACGATGACCACCAAGGTGAAACAAGATAAAAAATATCAATTCAAAGCATCATGATTAATTCATTCATAATCGAATTCAACCCCTGATCACCATTTTCATGCCCCAAACATTGACATTATCACTCGATATGAAGTGTCAAAACAATGTACCTTAGTGTGTAATGCACCATGTAATCTGATGTGAGTGAGTTTTTCATGTAATGAAAGACATATGTGAGAAACTATCTCTGGAGAATATGGAATGTCATCATCCTAACTATTGTCTAAAATGTGGATCATGGAGAAAAAATCCATCTCTTTACCCATTGAAATGAGGAGGTAACAACACAAATGCAAAAATGGTGGTAAAATTGGTGGATGCATCCAAGCTATAGCTACAACTAAGTACAAAACGTGACCATAACCTATGGTGAGAATAAAAAAAATTCAAAATAATCCATTTACATGAATCAAATTGTTTAAAAAAAAGGTTTTTACAATGCAATTTTATCTTTTAATGTTTAAAAATAATTGATATTCAAAAATTAT
Organism: Picea sitchensis; assembly: GCA_010110895.2. NCBI lineage: Eukaryota > Viridiplantae > Streptophyta > Pinopsida > Pinales > Pinaceae > Picea > Picea sitchensis. The sequence continues at coordinate 35,523 of SNQJ01S0039072.1, forward strand.
ATAGTTATGTTAAATTTAGCTTCATCTAAATTTTTTATAGTGATTTTATTTTTTAATGTTTGAAAATAATTGATATTCAAAAAGTTAAGTCTGTAAAGTTAGCTCAATTGGTCTAGAACCATACATGAATTTATCATGCTTATTGTTGGTAGCCACTATATGCCAAAGGTTTATTTTCCAAAGGAAAAAGGTGCAACTTTTATTAAGAGAAATAAAAATTACATTTTGAATAATGCATACAGAGAGAATGCATTTAGTCTAAAACATATTTCAACCCCAAGGGGAAGAAAAGCACAGCAAGAATGGCCCTCAAAAAGAGGCCCGAGTACATATGAAGTCTACAAAGAAAATAGCCACCAATCTTAGCCAATAAAATAACAGAAAGCAGACCAACCTAGACGGAACAAGCTAGAGCGGCAAAAAAAATAAACCCTCAAAATACAGATCCAGAGGGACAACAATAGAACTTGCAACCACAGAGGAGGAAACCAGAAGTTGCATGCCTTAAACGGGCCTCAAAGTGTTGACCCCACCAGCAAAAAATCAACACTACACACCTGTAAAAGAAGGACCTCAAAGCTCTGATAAAAACCCCGACAAAAAGAAACAGAAACCCCAACATCCACTCCACACCACAGACTAGAGGGGGACAGAGGGATCCCCAACCACCAAGACCACCAAGAAAACCATAGCATTGCATCAAGCCCTGAACATACCAGCAGGGAAGGATTGGTGAGTTCCAACCCCAAAGAAAACTTCAGAAAACCTCCACGCACACTAAAGGCTGAAGAAAAAATAATATAGAATCTCGCAGATGACGGATCAGACTCCAAAAACCAGATTTAAGGTAACAACCAGAGAAAGAAAGCAACAAACGACGCACCCAACAGCATGGTAGCAAACGCCGCACCGAGACGCGCAGCCACCAATCATCTCACCGAGCATGCAAAGGAAAAAACCCATATGATCCAAGGAAAATACGGCCATAAAACCCAGCGAGAGGAGGCAAAAGAGATAGTCTCACGCGGCAAGAGCCGACAAATCCATCGCAAAGGCACTTGATGTGAACTAAACCACACCACCACGACCACCCAGAAGAGACGAGCCACGGTAAAAATGAAGGCACGTCGAGAAAGGAAAAAAAAAAAGGGACTCTGCGGCTAGGTTTCCCCGTCCGCAGAGCCCCACCCAGTCAACGTCTCGAGCAAACCTCCTGAAGGTGGTTATCTATGCCAAAGTTTTACTATATAATTATGTTAAATTTAGCTTCATCTAAATTTTTTATAGTGATTAGATGAATAATGAACTTACTTTAACATTTAAGAACATGTGTTTCCTCCTAAAAAATCACAAGTTCAAATCCAAAAGGGGAGGGGGTCCCTTGTCCCACAAACAAGGGGGTCTCATACACCAATTTGATGTGAACATGACTTTAAAAAATGATTATTATTATTATTATTATTAAAATGAACCTCATTGCCTAGGGGGTCCTTTGTCCCACAAACAAGGCGGTCTCGTACATCAGTTTGATAATGTGACCTTTAAAATTGATTATTATTATTAAAATGAACCTTATTGTCTCAATAAAAATTTGCCTCTGTATATATAAAAATCACAAGTTCAAATCCAAAAGGGGAGGGGGTCCTTTGTCCCACAAACAAGGGGGTCTCTTGCACTAGTTTGATAATGTGACCTTAAAAATTAATTATTATTATTAAAATGAACCTCATTGTCTCAATAAAAAGTTGCCTCTGTATATATGAAAATGACAAGTTCAAATCCAAAAGAAGAGGGGATCCCTTGTCCCACAAACAAAGGGTCTTATGCACCAATTTGATGTCTTACTTGAAAGTGACCTTAAAAATTGATTATTATTATTATTAATAAAAGGGTCTCATATAAGGTCGTGGGTGCGGCGTAGTGGTAAGGTCGGTCATGTAACGACGGTCAGGTATCGAGCTCGAACCCGAACATGGCCGCTGCTCGTTGTTTGATTAACCGTTCTGAACCAAGCTCACCACCTTTTAGAGCACCTGAGTGGGCCCAATGGTTAAGAACATGTGTTATCTCCGAGGAGGTCACAAGTTCAAAACCGGCGGGGGGAAGGGATGCTCATATTGGCCCGTTTTGACAAGGCTGGAATGGAAGGGTAGACTACCCCTGGGATAGAGGTTCACAAGGTTCGGTGGACCTCGGGACGTCTGGCTTGCGGGCTGTTGGATATACTCTTGAGAGGTTGTTGTTCCCATGGTCAAAAAAAATAAAAAGGTCTCATACACCAATTTGATGTCTTACTTAAAAGTGACCTTAAAAATTAATTATTATTATTATTATTAAAAGGGTCTCATTTACCAATTTAATGTTTTACTTGAACGTTACCTTAAAAAAAATTGATTATTATTATTAATAATAAAATTAACCTCATTTTCATATAATAAAAGGCCAAGTATCTACGATCAATTTGATTATGTAATTGATCCCAAGTATATACTATCATCAGATAATATAATGGATTCATCTTATGACAGTATTCCGAAAGAGTTTGTTGATCCTATTGTGAATGAATTCGCTTACGACCCAATTCGACTGCCCATGACGCAAGACCCTGCTCAGGTTCTTTACAACCGCAGGACACTCGAGAGGATTTGGGACAGCAAACACGACGCCCTTAACCCCTATACCCGCCAGCCCTTCAACATCCACAGTGCGATCCCTCAGACTGAGCTGAGGCAACAGATGCGCCAATACATGGTCGAAAACAGCACAAACTGCCTCGAGGTCATTTCGGTGGATTACACCAAACCCTTGAACTCAACAGATATGAAAAATCTGTTGAGTGATTTGGTTATAGCTGGGGAGCATTCCTGGCTCGCGAGTGCGAACAGAAATGAATCAGACGCCGGTTGGAAGGTTCTGTGGCAAAAATTGAATCTGCTCCGTCTTTATTGCCAGTACACTGCAGAAAACAGAGAGACCTTTTTGTCAGTCAAGGGTTACAAATTCTTGCTGAATGTAATAACTCCCATGTTAGAGTTGGTCTGTAGCCTGTACCCTTCAATTGAAGATAATAGTAATAGCACGGAGGCCTGTACAGAAGTGGCCAAGATCGTAGATATAGTCGGTTTCAAGATAGCCGTTTGCTTTGGTGGCCACTGAAGATAATGTATACTCCTTTGTATTGATTCTCTACCACCACCTTTTGAAGTCCCAGCGCTTAAAAATCCACACAATTGTTTTGAGAATTTTCTGTAGAATGTGCGAGGATTGCTCCGATCGTCTTTTTGGACTATACCCAGAGCTGTTCTGTTTTGTTATCTTTGATTCTGCTCTACATATGTTAGATCATCGCCGAAACTCCATGGATATAATGAATGAAGACCTCTACAATGGAACAGCAATTCTGAAATTTGACTGGGCCATACAGAAAGGCTACAGGGAGGAATTTTACGTTGATGGTCTGGTAAACGTTGTAATTATTTGCATTTCTCGCTTTCAAGACCTGCACGCAGCTGCCACTCATCGTGCTCAGTCTCAGTCTCAGGCTCAGGCTCAGGCTCAGTCTCAGTCTCAGGCTAAGGCTAGCCTCATCATTAGCAGGATGATCATGATGATGAAAGGAAAGAAGAATATTGATCTAATGGTAAAGTGGGGCGCTTGAGCAAAGTCTCTTTGTAGTGATATGAGTGAGGCCGATAGACAAAACTAGACTCTCTGAGTGGAGAAATGTTGAAACACAAGTTGCAGATGTTGGATATAGTAAAGGACATTGTGAAAATGGTGGAACTTGTCCTTGCAGGGGTCAAATTCTTCCTGTCATCACACTTGGGATTAGGTTTAAATATTGCAGCATTACTTTGTCAGGAAGATAGAGTTTGTGTGATCACTAGAAGAAATGTTGTGAAAGTGTCTGAAGATTTTCTTGGAAGTCAGTTTGTGGATGAATACGATACACAGGTTAAGCTGCTCCTTCAAGACATTGTGCGCAATGCTTCGTAGAGTGGTATTCCGTTCTGTGGCATCAGATTATAAACGGTGCTCAATGCTTTTATAGTTTTCATATTTTTATATGTTGTTTAACTCTTTTATGAAATGTTTGTTTGTCAGAATTCCGCAACATAAATCTGTGAAATTATTATTTTTTTGTTATTTAAAATCCATTTTTTGAATGCAGAAATGGATTTAATTGGAATTACTCGAATTGCTGAAATGTCATCACTCAAATCTGAGGAATCTAACAATTTCTTGCTGGATTTCAGGCAAAGTGTAACCCTGAAAAAATATGACAGAAAAATAATTATTTAGTAGAAAGTTTAGACTACAGCATTTTATATGGTTTGATTGGAACTAATAGTTAAGAGCATGTGTTTTTTTTAGTTAAATAGTTACACAGAGGGGATCTCTTGTCTTACAAACAAGGAAACCTCATACACATCCTTTGTTCCACAAACAAAGAGTATCATACACCAATTTAATGTATATGGCTTGGCAGTGACTTTAAACTTAGATTATTATAATTATTTTCTTTATATTTAATATGTTTACAAACAATTAATCAAAACCATATATACCATTTTTTTCCAGAAATATTTTCAACATTATGTTTAACTTTCAGAAATATTCTCAATATTATGTTTAACTGTGAAAACTTACATTTTTTCAAACATATTTTTTTGGTATCCTTTTTTTATGCCTTGTGTAAACACACAATTAATCAAAGATTTTTTTTAGTGGTTTTGTTAAAAAGTTTTCTAATTTTTGAATGACTTAGAATTCAATTAAATTTTAATAAATATAGTTAAATATGATTAAACATCAACTATATTTTAAATTTCTTACATATCTAATATATATAAAATATTTTAATTTTTAAATTTTTTTTTTTTTTTTTTTTTTTTTTTTTTTTTTTTAATATTATTTTAATTTTAATATACACTTAAATTTGAAAATATATAGAAAATAAATAAATTTAATATATATATATATATATATATATATATATATATATATATATATATATATATATATATAACTACAATACCCATATTTGGGTAAATTGAATCGACCATGGACTTCGTTACAGTTTATATATATAACTACAATACCCATATTTGGGTAAATTGAATCGACCATGGACTTCGTTACAGTTTTTATAAAAAAAATTGGTTTTTTAACATTGCATTATAAAAAAAACAAATGAAATGTTAATGCCAGCATTTTTGTATTATGTGTGGAATATCTTGTATTATGGGTGAATTGAGAATCGATTTCATTAGATTTTTTTATAATAAAAAAATGGTTTTTTAACATTGCATTATAAAAAAATATATTAATGCCATTTTGGTTCTGCATTTTTTCGATTATGTGTGCAATATCTTGTATTATGATTTTTAAGATTTCACAAATTTCATAGGAATTTTTATTTAGATTCTTATGATATTATTGATTTTTCTTTTTATGTCTTTAAATATTTATAAAAGTTTTTTATATCGCTTTCACTCACTTTGTATCATAGATCATTTTTTAAGGGACGGATTTCTTAGTGATTTCTAAAGCATTTCCATTTTTTCTTCCATCCTCTTATCATTTAACAAAGCTACCCAATCATCATTTCTTTTAGTTTGTTGGACTTTTACCAAATTAAAAGAAATGATTGCATATAACACATTCTTAGTGGTTTGTATATCCTTTGAAGTAGTCTTGCAACATACCATTGGACCAACAACTATGTATCTATTGTATTAGGTATCTAACTTAGCAGGTCTTTAAATCTTTTATCATAATCTCTCACAAAATTCATTTAGTTTTTACTTGATTTCTTTAAGTTTTTGGGTTGCCAAAGTATTAGGTATCTAACTTAGCAGGTCTTTAAATCTTTTATCATAATCTCTCACAAAATTCATTCAGTTTTTACTTGATTTCTTTAAGTTTTTGGGTTGCCAAATGCTTGATGTCTTGGGTCATAAAAAGGATAGGGAATTGTTTTTAACTTCATCCTTGATTCTTTTCTAATTCTCAATGAAGTTCATGAACCAAGTGAGAACCTTTTTCTTAGGGCTCCAATAAATCGTGCCATTTGTTTGTCTTTGCCTCTAATGTCCAAGGCATCCCAAAATTTCTTGCAAACAAACTAGTGTTTCTCGGTATCTTCATCCACTTCATAGATTGGAATGTGATCGTGACTCATATTTTCTACATTTTGAGAAGATGACTTAGGAGTATTTTGAGTCAATTATGTTCATCGATTGACTAGAGGAGTCGGTTGTGTTTTTTTCTTGAGACATTGTTTCAATTAGGATGGTCGATGGTGTTGTAACATTAATTGACATTACCAAAAATTTTGAAATTTTGGAAAGAAATGCCTAGTTTCCATCATCTCAAACTTTAGTCAAGTCTCCGCAATTTATCCCACTTTATAAAATTGTATCCTCGAAGTCAACGTTCCCTAGTTTATTGTTCTTTTGTTCCATAATCATAATGTCAAGATATTGACTTATATTCAAATTTATTCTCCTTTCATAAAGCCAATTTCTCCTATTCTTCCCAAAAAAAAGTGTGTCATGGATCGAAGTCAACCTTCTTTGAAAATATTTATTCCAAAGCCAAATAGTTATAATCCTTAGATTAATATTTCATTTATGTTTAAACTATATTAAAAAAATTGGATAGAAATAAAGTAAAATACTTTTTTTGTTTAAAAAATCGCTTTTAAAAGGTCCAACCAACAATTATTTTCAAGTCACATATTAGCATCTACCCGAATGTTGAGTTACTTACAACACCTGTCAAATTATCTAAGAAAAATGGCAAGTCATATATCGAGAAGGTTTATGCAACCATCCATGCTTGAGATCCAAGTGGATAAAAAATCAACAGTCCTTATTTGATCTCCCCCCCGTCGCATGAGTGATGGTTAACAAAAGAAAGGGGGTCATGAAACTTAAATATGGTGAGAAATCAAATGATATGGAAACAACAAAAAAATTGCAGCCTCCCTCTCGA